>JAGKTI010036968.1:0-10984 GCA_018397915.1 Birgus latro
CTAAAAATATGAACAAGACGCGTTAGACCAGGACTGACCAGAAGATAACGACTAAGGATCAAACAAAGGCCTTGGTACGGATAGGGACGTGGAATGTAAGGAGTATAAATGATGCGGTGAAAGAAAGAGAGATTGTACAGGTACTTGAGGGTGCGAAAGTGGATGTATGTGGAATAACTGAAACTAAATGGGAAGGTGAGAATGGGAGTATGGATGGGGTATATGTGCGGGAGTAGGTCAGAATGAGAGGGCAAAGGAGTCTGTATTGTTGTGAGTAACAGATGGAAGAAGAATATAGGAGAGTATGAATCAGTTGGCTCAAGGATTGTGTGGGTGAGAGTGAAAGTTGGATGACAGATGTGGACGATTGTGTGCGTGTATGCGCCAACACAAGATCGTGCAAGCAGAGTGAGAGAAGAGTTCTGGACAAATATGGAAACTGCTTGGAAAAGTTTGAAAGGAATGAGGGAGTGTTTCTGATTGGAGATATGAATGGAAAAGTAGGGAATGAGAAGGTGGATGGAGTGGTTGGTGAGTGGGGTGTGCCTGCAGAGATGGATGAGAGTGGCAGTGCTTTAGTGGACATTTGTGCTGGGAGGGGGTTGGTGGTAGCTAATACCCTCTTCAGGCACAAAATGATCCATAGGTATACATGGCGAGTGGTGAGAAGCGTGGATGGTGAACTGAATGAATGGAAGGCAATGATTGATTATGTGTGTGTGGATGAAAGGATGAGACGGTGTGTAATGGATGCAAGAGTATATAGAGGCTGGGGGAGTGGACATTCTGACCACCACTTGGTGGTGGTCAGAATCAAGGTCCAAACAAAATGGATAAAGAGAAGAAGGGAAGGACACGAGGAAGTAGTTCTTACAAGGAGGGTAGAAAAGTTACAAGAGGTTGGAAAAAAGGCAGAATATAAAAGGGAAGTGGAGGAGCAATTGGGTAAATATAGATTGGAGCAGATGGGGGATGTGGAAGGTGTGTGCAAGATATTCACAGAAGAAATCTGTGCAGCATGTGAGGTGGTGTGTGTGGTGAAGAGAAGGCAAAAGGGGGTTCAGGGAACAGCATGGTGGACTGAAGAAGTGAGAGAGGCTGTGGCACAAAAGAAGAAAGCATATAATGAGTGGATGAGGAACAGGGGCGACGAAGAAGCTGAGAGACGGACGAGAGAGTTATGTAGTGAGGAGGAGAGAAGTGAAAAGATTAGTAAGAGAGAGTAAGAAGAGAGTGGATGAGGAATTTGGAAGGAATTTGAGTGTAAAGTGGAGGGAATGTAAGAAAATTTTCTGGAAATAGGTAAAGAGAATTAGACAGGGTGCCAAAGAAGTTAGTTGATGTGTGAAAGATAAAAATGGTAGATTACTAGTGGAGAAGGGAGAAAAAGTGAGCAGATGGAGAGAACACTTTGATGAGCTGTTGAACATAGAGAATGAAAGTAATGCAAGTATAAGTGGCTGGGGAATGGCTGGGAGAAGGAGGGTTGTGAGAAGAGGGGAAGAAATCAGTAGGATGGAAGTGGTGGAAGCAATGAAGAAAGTTAAAATGGGGAAAGCCCCAGGAATTGATGGAGTGTGTGGTGAAATGCTGAAGCATGGGGGAGAGATAGTAATAGAATGGATGTGGAAGGTGTGCAGATTGGCCTGGGAGGAACGTAGAGCAGTGTTCTTCAAACTTTTTTCATCGCGACCCAGTTTCATTTTATGTATTATCTTCACGACCCTATTGCACGGCTGTTGTACCTCTCTCTCTCTGGTTTGAAAGCTTTTTACTAATAAATACATACATCTATACATACATACATGTATACATTGCATAAGCATGTACACTACCATATACTGTATATACATACATATGTGGATTCAAAATTATTGCATATGTTGAAAGTGTGCTAATATAAATTTTATGTATTAAAAATATTATGACAAAATATGTATAAGTACTGTGTAAATTGCAGCTAAGCAGAGGAAAATAGTGTGCCTGTTCAATGTTCTTGGTGTGCCTGCTTGTTACTAATTATCTTGGCCCAGTCTGGCTTGCAGGAGGATACCGCTACACGCATGTCGACTGTAGGACTGAGTCGGTTTCTCTGTTTGTTTTTTGGCTTTGTCGGGGTTGAGAAACCAGCTTCATACAAGTAGCCTGTGTAGTTGTAAAAAATATCAAAAGCAAGATACTTTCCTTACTTAAATGTGGATATTCCTTGGAAACACTTATCCAAAATGATGACGGAGTTGATGACTTGTGCCTGATTCTTAATGATGTCCAACTTGTGAGATGAAGAAGCTCATTTTCTTGATCAGGTGTTAGTTTTAGCCCTACAACAGCCTCTGGTCTTTCATAAGCGTAAGGGTCTTTTACCCAGTGCTTTTCTCTCGTATCTTGTAACTCATCTTTAGGAAAGTACTGTTCGAAACTCTCCGACAAAGAATGAAGGTGTAGCTGTATATCGGATTTAATTTTCTCCAGATTTTCCTCACTGATGCTGTTTTCTTCAGTGTGCTGCAAAAGTGTTCGGAACATATACCGTAGTAAATAGGGCGATCAACATCAAGCCTGGCTTACCACAGCATTATTGATTTCTTAAATGTTTCTACCTCCTCACTGTGTCGGAATACATAATTTTCTTTCCCTTGCAGTTTCAGATTAATGCATTTCACTTATTATTTACATATCTAGTTACGGTGTGGCGACCCACTGAGCAAAAGCTTGCGACCCAGTATTGGGTCGCGACCCGTACTTTGAAGAACCCTGACGTAGAGTCCCGGAGGCTTGGAAGTCAGGTATAATTATTCCCCTGTGTAAAGGAAAAGGGGAAAAAGAAGTGTGTGGTAATCATGGGGGCATTTTCCTTCTTAGTGTAATAGGAAAAGTATATGGTAGGATACTTGTTGACAGAGTTAGGGAAATAACAGAGGAATTAGTTGGAGAAGAACAGGGAGGTTTTAGGAAGGGAAGAGGTTGTGTAGATTAGATATTCATTCTTAGGTCTTTAGTGGAAAAGTTTCTAGAGAAGGGAAAGAAGTTGTATGCAGCCTTCATGGATTTGGAGAAAGCATATGACAAGGTGGATAGACAAGGATTGTGGAAAGTATTAAGAATATATGGAGTAAATGGGAAGTTGTTGAAGGCAGTGAAGAGTATGTATGAGGGTGCTAAGGCTGCAGTGCGTGTGGATGGTGAACTGAGTGAATTTTTCCATTTGAAGGTTGGATTGAAACAAGGATGTGTCCTGTCTCCATGGTTGTTCAATCTGTATATGAATGGGGTTATAAAAGAGATACAAGGTAGGGCAGTGGATGTTGGAGCAACCCTAGTGAGAGAGGGCAGTGTTTGGAAACTCCCTGTACTGTTGTTTGCAGATTATACTGTGTTGTTGAGTGAAGACGAAGGGCTTGGTAGATGAGTTTGGGAGAGTGTGTAAGAAACGGAATCTAAAGGTGAATGTAGGGAAGAGTAAAGTGATGGTCTTCGAGAGATGTGAAGTCAGTGAATGTACAGTGAGATTGGATGGGGAGGATATGGAGAATGTAAGTGCACTTAAGTACTTGGGTAGTGTGATGAATAAGGACGGAAGTTTGGAGGGTGAAGTGCTCGAAAGGGTACAGCAAGGAAGAAAGGTTGCTGGTTCCTTGAAAACAGTGATAAGAAACAGGGAAGTGAGCATGGAAGTGAAAAAGCTACTACATTACTGTATTGTGATACCAACTCTAACATATGGCAGTGAAGCTTGGACCTTGTTGGAAGGACAGAAGTCAAGAGTGAGAGCAGTGGAAATGAGTTATTTGAGAGCAGCATGTGGAGTCACGTGGAGAGACAGACTAACAAATGAGGAAGTGAAGGAGCGTTGTGGTGTGGTTGAGGACGTGATGGGAAGCGTTAGGAGAAACACGTTAAGGTGGTTTGGGCATGTGGAGAGGATGGAGAGTGAGTGATTGACGAGGAGAGTGTATGTGAGTGAGGCGGAGGAGGGGGAGAGGGAGGTGGAGGCCGAGGATGAGATGGAGGGATGGAGTGGAGAGGTATATGAGGGAGGGGGGTGTAAGCTGGGAGCAGGGCAGTGAAATGGCGGGGGACAGAGCGACATGGAGGCGATTTGTTTGTGGCCTCCCCTTACGGGATTAAGGCGTCTAGCAATAGATAGACAGATAGATTATACAGCGTAGTGTCAGACATTTTTCTGATCACCTTCATATGTCCGAACTACTGGATTTAAACTGTAAACACATGCACCAGTGTAGAGTACCAGTATAATGTTCATATTCATTACCTTACCTGTCTTGAGTAATAATTTAATAATATTGACAGGAATATTACTTAAAAATGCCTTGGCCACTTGTATCATTTATAAGCATATCATACATGGACGTACTAGTGCTGACAGGAGATACAAGAGAGGTAAATGTACACTAGCTCCAAGAAGTAGGGGTTTACATACCGCATAAGACCATCTGACACAAAGGACGATGGCTGTTACGAAATACCCGGTAACCCTTCCTTCATTGGTAAACGTGCTTTCAAGAGGACTCATTATATTTCTTGCCTGAGATATTTCCTAGTCAGTATCATTGCCACATAAATATTTAGATGATAACAGAGTGAACTACCTGGGACATCACGAGGTACACTGATAATTTTTTAGCTGTGTACAGTTGTCCCAAGATGTTATGGCAGTGTTTCACAATGCATCGGTCACTCTGTGCTGTATGTGCCTTATTGCTGACCGGAAACCTGTGGATACACCCCAAGAAGTAATGGCAGAGTTTCACAGTGCTTTGGTCACTCTGTATTGTATGTGCATTATCGCTGATTAAAAACTTATGGATACTCTGCCATCACTTCTAAGGGCGACTGTACAAAGGAAGTGGAGAGTAGAGTGGCTTAGGGAAGAAGAGTGGCTGGTGCAATGAAACCCTTGATAACAACAGAGTCTCAGCCATTTTTATCACCTTTATCTGTGTGGTGTACTAAGTTGGTGTCGTTGTCAGGTGTACCGGGCATCAGTGGACGTGGCCATAACCGACGCCAGCTACACCCCCAACCCACCACTAGAGGGCGCTTCCACCTCAGGTACGTAATGCCGTCCTTGTCATACTGTGCTGAGAAAGTATACTGGTGAGTGCCAAGTAGGTCAGAGAAGAAGATAGTATGGAGGAATGTGGTAATTTTTATTTTTTATAATATTTTGAAAGCAACTAAAACCTTAAACTGGCAGTCTGCACGTACATTTCATACTCTGACTCTCTATGTGCTGACGTCGAGCTCATGGGTTGGCAAGGGGCGACCCGTTTCGGTCAGTTGAACAGCCGGGACGCAAACATACTCGTAAAAGATTAATGTACCAGAAACACTTAGCTTTCCTTACGCAGAGATGCATAATATCTTTAGTGTATTATATATATATATTTTGTTTAAATTCAATGTCTTTGCTTTCCACGGTGCAACATCATCTCTGATGTCAAATATTATTTTCAGTATACTTTTAAGAAGTTACTAAGCCATTGTAATTAAATAATTATTTTGGAGGATATGTGGGGGCGTCCACCATCGATGTAATTGACGTAGTTACCCACAGGTGATTGTACTCAAGAGGTACAATCCAAATTATTCTTGGAGCACAGAAAACCATAACACACACTGGGTGGACAGCTTTTATATAAATGTCTATCCCCTGCCGCCTACACTTCTGATGGGACAATACAGGAGTAGATGATGGACAGATAGTTAGAATTACTTCAGTTAGGGCAGTAGTTATAAGTATAGTAGTAACTGAGAACAAGACCTTCATTATCCTGTACTTTATTACATTACTCCGTGTTTAGTAGTTTGTTATGTACAGTACCAGGTATCTTGTTTATTCAGTAACCCATTTGCATCCAGCATACCGAATGTCACGTAACCGGACATTTTCAAATGTCCGTAAAAAGGGGAGCCCAGGGTATGGAACTATGAGCTTCGTGACCATGAGCCGATAGGCGGAGGGCGGTACGCTTACTACTCTACCAACAAAGTCCCTCAGACGGGAACCCTGAGCACTAATGGGTTAATACTAATATCATACGTTCCTTCACAGTAATTAATAGGCAGTCCTACAGTACGAGTTTGAAGTTACTGGGCCACATATGACTTAACTCTTTAGCACATGAAGCTCGGGCACATCTTTTTCGTTTTTTCCCTCCCTCTCCTGGACATTTTACTCTCTTAAGGCAGACTTTTCACACTGGTGGCGTTAGATACTGCAGTAATAAGTCCCGTCAGTACGAGCCATTCCTGAACTGAATAAATTAGTCTGGCGGCAACAAGAATGCGTCACAAAGGACATTAACCAGGTAAGAGGGGTTAGTAGTTTCTCCCTGAAGGAAATGGTCACAAGGAAGTCAGAATGCAGTGCGATGTGTCCTGTGTTTGGGAGATTATTACCTACACTTCTGCCCTTATTATATGACTGAGTTCCATCTAATGTTGTTGTTGTTGTGACCCCAGGCCCGTCTGAACGTCAACCTGGTGGACTGCAGGCCGGTGTTGACCTCCTCCTGCTGTCCACCATCGTTCTTGCAGGTGTTAGAGGAAATTAAGAGACGTTTGTATAACCGAGCAATTCCACGGCTTGGTTACATCGGTGTTACTATGTGAAGGTGTCCCTCGTCAGCACCTTCAAACTATGGAAGACTCAATCCTTCCAACCCGTTTGATTATAACTCGTTAGTTTAGCAAGATCTCTGTATAGGTTCGAGGCAGTGCAAAAGAAATATTCCATATAGCAGATAAACTTTACAGTACATTCACTTCATCCAACAGTCTTCCTGCATGTCACACACCTTCAAATATCTCCACTTCGCCACTGATGCCCACCGTCCGTTTTATATATACTAGGGTTGTCTCTCATTCAGGTGTATTGGTATTAGCAGGGGTGTTTTTTCTGGGCATGTGGAGAGGATGGAGAGTGAAAGATTGACGAGGAGAGTGTATGTGAGTGAGGTGGAGGGGGCGAGAGGGAGGGGGAGGCCGAGGATGAGATGGAGGGATGGAGTGGAGAGGTATATGAGAGAGAGGGGTGAGAGTTGGGAGCGTGGTAGTGAAATGGCAGGGGACAGAGTGACATGGAGGCGATTTGTTTGTGGCCACCCCGTTCGGGATTGAGGCGTCTGGCAATAGATAGATAGATAGATAGTTTTTATGCCATGTCACTGGGTCTTGTGGAAGGTCGGTAATGTCTATTTTATCGAAGTGCAGTTCATCAGACTGTTCACTACCCCAGCTTGGGATCAAACTAACGTCATTCCAGACAACAGACGACCTCTAACCACTCGGACACCACCTCCCCCTTGAGCAGAGTGGTAGCTATGGAACTGAAGCGACGTAGAGGTCACTTAACACTTTTTAAACTGTTCAGGAATGATGTCCCATTGTAGCAGTTTATTCCCACTAACGCTAAGCAACCTTATTCAGTTTTCAGGAAATCTCCATTCCTAATAGGGTTGATTTAATAGGCATACACCCTGGTGAATGAGTTTGGGAGTGTGTGTAAGAAACGGAATCTAAAGGTGAATGTAGGGAAGAGTAAAGTTATGGTCTTTGAGAGAAATGAGGCCACTGAGTGTACAGTGAGGCTGGGCGAGGAGGAAATGGAAAATGTGAGTGCGTTTAAGTATTTGGGTAGTGTGATGAGTATGGATAGAAGTTTAGAGAGTGAAGTACTTCAAAGGGTACAACAAGGAAGAAAGGTACAACAAGGAAGAAAGGTTGCTGGTTCTTTGAAAGCAGTGATAAGGAACAGGGAGATGAGCATAGAAGGAAAAAAGTCGCTGCATGACAGTATTGTGATACCAACTCTAATAGCGTAGGGAAGTCAAGCTTGGACCCTGTTGGAGGGACACAAGTCAAGAGTGAGAGCAGTGGAAATGAGTTATTGGTGAGGAGCATGTGGAGTTACGTGGAGAGACAGACAAGTGAGGAAGTGAAGGATTGTCGTGGTGTGGATGTGGATGTGATAGTAAGCGTAAGGAGAAACACATTGAGGTGGTTTGGCCATGTGTAGAGGATGGAGAGCGAAAGACTAACGAGGAGAGTGTATGTGAGTGAAGTATTTTTTTTTTTTTTTAATGCAAGGAAGAAGGAACCAAAAGCCACAGGCCTGCATACTGTTCCTTCCAAGAAAAAGCAAAAACAATACAAAAGAGAGCCAAATTCAAGATCCGTTCATTTCGAGATGCCTGGACACACTGCGTTTGAAAGACTGGAGATCATAGGAAGTAGGAAATACAGACAGAGGAAGACAGTTCCAGAGTTGACCAGTTGCATAAATGAAGGACTGGGAGTAACGGTTAACTCTTGCATTAGAGAGTTGGACAGAAAAGGGATGAGAGTTTGTTGCTAGACAGGTACTACGTGCCCGTCGTAGAGGTGGAGGGATGCAAGCAGACAGTTCAGAGGAACAGTGACCATTGAAGTAGCGATAGAAGAGAGATAAAGATGCAACAGTGCGGCGAAGAGACAAAGGTTGAAGGGAATCAGTAAGAGGAGGAGAGTTAATGAGACGAAAAGCCTTTGATTCCACCCTATTGAGAAGAGCTGCATGTGGGGAGCCTCCCCACACATGAGAGTTGTACTCCATACACGGGCGAATAAAACCCGTGTACAAGGTCAACAACTGTGCAGCGTATGGCAATTTTAGAAGGATTTATGTATCAGAAGAGGACAGTTGGATATAATAAGCCAAATAAATCGCTTACGAAGAGGTGTCAGGGAGCTTTCTTATTCGATGGAAATACTGGGCTGGTTGTCTATGGTAATTTTTAAAAACTGACACTTTTTTTTTTTTTTACATCGTGCCCAGATAAAGAGTTTAAAAAAATATGAGTTTACTGAATTATACTGGTATTTTACTGAAGGTGGTATTTATCCGGTATTTTACTGAAATAGACGGTATTTTACTGAAAGAAGGTGGTATTCATCTGGTATTTTACTGAATCAGACTGGTATTTATCTGTTTTTACTGAATTAAACTGGTATTTATCTGGTATTTTACTGAAGGAAGGTGGTATTTATCTGGTATTTTACTGAAGGAAGGTGGTATTTATCTGGTATTTTCCTGAATCAGATTGGTATCTATCTGGTATTTTACTGAATCAGACTGGTATTTATCTGGTATTTTCCTGAATCAGACTAGTATTTATCTGATATCTTCCTGAATCAGACTGGTATTTATCTGGTATTTTACTGAATCAGACTAGTATTTATCTGGTATTTTACTGAATCAGACTGGTATTTCACTGAATCAGACTGGTATTTATCTGGTATTATCCTGAATCAGACTGGTATTTATCTGGTATTATCCTGAATCAGACTGGTATTTATCTGGTATTTTACTGAATCAGACTGGTATTTATCTGGTATTTTACTGAATCAGACTGGTATTTATCTGGTATTTTTCTGAATCAGACTGGTATTTATCTGGTATTTTTCTGAATCAGACTGGTATTTTTCTGGTATTATCCTGAATCAGACTGGTATTTATCTGGTATTTTCCTGAATCAGACTGGCAATTTACTGAATCGGACTCATATTTTTTTTAATTCGACTGGCATTTTTACAGAATCAGACTGGTAAATCACTAAATCAAACTGGTATTTTACTGAATCAGAATGGTATTAAATCAAACTGGTATTTTACTGAATCAGAATGGTATTTTTACTGAATGTGGTATATCTTAAATGTCAGGACCAACTTGCCTAGCCCTGGGTCCCTACACTCCTTATGGGGCGACGTAGGACTGGATGATGGATGGATGGTATTTACAGGATCTAACTGGTATTTTACTGACTGAAACTGGTATTTTACTGATTCAAACTGACGTGTACTGAATCAGGCTGGTATTTAACTGACACACACTGGTATTGTCGTTGTACTTAATCTGTTGCAGGAGCGGAGTGCGTCCTCGTGAAGGTGCTGTTGTTGTTTTTGTGTCTGTTGCTGCTGCTTCGTCTCGGCACCTGAGGACTAGTGATCGCTGAGCTGGGAGTGAGGGAGTAAAGAATTATCATTATTAGTGGTAGTAGTAACAGTAGTAGTAATAACAGTAGTTCAGTATTAGTAGTAGTAGTAATATGTAGTATTTGTTGTTGAGGTTGTCCTTGTCGTTGTGTTCCCAGGCTTATTTGAACGTGAACCCAGTGGAATTCCTACAAACTGCCCTTCGGTACCTGCAGTCCACCATCCTCCTCTTTGGGGGAGGGAGTTGAGGGACATTGTACAGCCGGGCAGTAAGAGAAGCCTTGTTATATCGGCGCCACCGCGTGAAGGCGTCTCTCTCCAAAGTATAATAATATATCTAAACGCTTACCTGCCATCTAAGGAGGTACTGTGATGACGTCAGTGATCACAATGTTTACACCTGTTAATTATCCTCCTAACACCTTGAATCCATAGTGTTTTTACCCCAACTTAGCCTAAAATTGATATCTGTCTTGAAGGTTGAGTTGTGGCAAGAGATTAGCACTGGAATACAATGCTAGTAGCGAAGAAGTGCCATGGATGGATGTAGAGCTGTGGCATTATCTTCTTCTGACACTGAGCTTCACGAAATAAGCTGCAAAAGGACGAAAATCTGGGCCAAGTTAGGGTCAAAATTGCATAGTGATTCTCTCTCTCTCTCTCTCTCTCTCTCTCTCTCTCTCTCTCTCTCTCTCTCTCTCTCTCTCTCTCTCTCTCTCTCTCTCTCTCTCTCTCTCTCTCTCTCTCTCTCTCTCTCTCTCTCTCGTCATATCAGGTACCGTGTTTTTTTTTAAGTGGGTTTGGAATTTTCGTAAATTCTCCTCCGTGGCGATTTATTTTGTATATTATACGCTAAACATTTTGGTTTGTCATTTATATTGTTTTAATAATGACAGTTTGCATCATTAACACACAGGAATGTATTAAGGTGCAGTGGACAGAATAAATCGCCAAGAAAGAGGCGTTACGAAGGCTCCAATACCATGTA
>JAGKTI010036969.1:0-10984 GCA_018397915.1 Birgus latro
GTGTGTGCGTTAATTTCATCAGCTGTTAATATAAAAATGACTAAGTGTAGTTAAAAATGACTAAGTGTAGTTCAGTGTTATGTGAAAACAGTTGTGTGTGATGAGGTTTTATGTGGTGTGTTGTAGGTCTACATACTGTGGTGTAGTTCTATATGGTGTTGTGTGGTATGATGTGGTGTTCTGCAGTGTGGTAATGTGTGGTGTGCTGTCGTAAGGGGTGATGTGGTCAGATACGATGCTATGTAGTGTCATGTTGTGTGGTGTGGTGTGGTGTGGTATGGTGTAGTGTGATATGCTGTCTCATGTTATGTTATGTGGTTTGGTATGGTGTTTTATGGTCTGATTTGGTGTGTTGGGATGTATAAGTGATGAGCGCCATAAGGTGTGATAGTGTTCTGTAATGTAGTGTAATGTGGTGTATTTTTGTGACAAGAGCCATGATGTTTACTCTATTACTTATCTGGGTACAAAAGGCCTCATGTCGTGCAGCCTAAGAGAGTGTGGTGCAATGTAGTGTGAAGAGAGTGGTATGGTGTGACAGGACTGGTGTTATGTGGTGTGATGTGGAGTTACATGGTGAGGTGTTGTGCAGAGGAGTGTGACGAGAGTGTTATAGTGTGATATGATGTGTTCTGTGGTGTTATATGGTGTGGTGTGATACAGTGTTATGTGATGTTATGCGGTGTGATGTAGTGGCGTGAGAATGGCCATGGCGGTGTTTAATTAAACTATGTGGTGCAGTGTGGTGTTACCTATGTGGTGCGATGCGTTATGTAGTGTTCCGTGGTGTGATGTGGTGTTATGTAGTGTTCCGTGGTGTGATGTGGTGTTATGTAATGTTCCGTGGTGTTATGCAGGGTTATGTGGTGTTATGTAATGTTCCGTGGTGTCATGCAGTGTTATGTAATGTTCCGTGGTGTCATGCGGTGTTATGTAATGTTCCGTTGTGTCATGCGGTGTTCCGTGGTGTTATGCGGGGTTATGTGGTGTTCCGCGGTGCGAGAGGGGCCATGATGATGTTTACACGCTATCATCTGTCAATATGCAAATGCCCAGCCACCACCGCCCACCTGATTTTATTGTCCCGGGCGGCAGCGAGACAAGAGAGATGGCCACGGAGAGATAAACCCGACAGTGACCACCAGACCACGGTTTACGACGCTCTGCTCGGGCGTGGACGTGGACGTGGACGTGTAAGAGGTTTGATAGAGGAGGTGGAGAAGTGAGTTAGAAAGTGGATATCTTGGGTGGAGATGGCAGGGGCAGCGAAGAAGGAAGAGTAAGAGGTTAAGAGGTACAGGTGGAATAATGAAGCGCTTGGAGATGGAGGGGTAATGAAGGGCTTGGAGGTGGAGAAGTGAGAGGTTAGGAAGTGGAAATGGAGGTAGAGGTGGTGAGTTTTTTTAGTAGAACTGGAAGCGAAAAGGGTAGTGGTAGAGAGAGGAAAGTAGTTTGGGTGGACGAGTGATCGGCTGGGAGGAGAAGTGGGAGAGCCAGTGTAAAGGAAGTAGGTGAAGAATTAAAGGTTAGGATGGGTGGAAGAGTGGAAGCTAGAGTGTAGTTGAACAGTGTGGGGAAGTGAATGCCGTCTGGTGGAAGTTGAAACGGGAGACAGTTGAAAGGACGAGGTGGAATTATGTAGTTTTGGCGGATGAAAGAGACGTGGGTGGAATCGTGGGAGTAGAGAGGGGTGAAGATGGAGAGGCAATGGGGAGGAAGTTAGTGGATGAACGACGTGGGTGAAATTGTGAGGAGGAAAATTTGAAGAGACACTCAATGGAAGGAAACGGGGAAATTTAGCTAAAAGAGAGACTGGAGATTGGTGTAGAATGTGGAAGATCTTCGTGGGGTGCAGATGGAGAGGGAGAATCGTGGTGGAGGTGAGCTGTGTGGAGACGTGGGTGGACTGAAGGGGTGGAGAACGAAGAGTTTTAGCAGAGGGAGGGAAAGTTTAAGAAGGAAAACTGGTGGTGAAAAGTAGAAGTTCTGCATGAGATGGCGAGGGAAGTGTGGGTAGATTTATTAAAGTGTCTGTGAGGAGTTTTAATTAAGTGTGAGCGAGAGGTTTAGTCAAGTGTGGGTGGCAGGTTTAAGTAAAGCGTAAGTGAGAGATTTTAGTAAAGTGTAAGTGACAGGTTTTAGTAAGGTAACAACTCTGACTGACCCATTCGTGCTATGTAAGCCATGGGACGTATCTGACTGGGAGGAGACGCAGTAGATAAATTGGCAGGCAGATAAACAAATTAAGACTGGCAGAAATAGACGGATGGATGAATGGATAGATAGATCGACAAATAGGTAGATGGGTGGATGGATTTATGGATAGACTGATAATAGACAGATAATGTTAGATAGATAGATAGATAGATTGAGTGATGAGTGGGTAGACAGGTACATGGATTGACAGATAGCTACACCTATGTTCATACACTAAAAGCTTTTTGAAATGCAGGGATCCGTGCTTGTATGGGATGAATCATTCTGTTCCTAATTTTTCCTAAGTTGCACAGTCACTTTCAGCACAGAGAAGTAAACGGGCCGAAAAATGGGACTGTATTACAAGCTGCAGCTGAAATAGAATAAAAGATATGGATATGCATCAGAATAGTAAAAACAGATCTGTGTGTTATAATGAGCCACAGCGAAGGATTGAGTGTCATACAACGAAGGCTAGGCAGATGAGATGAGGTTGGTGTGCATGATAGAGACAGGAGAGGAAGTGAACGATGATATGCGTATGATAGAGGCCGGAGTGAGTTGAGGTGAAAGCTCATGAGAGTGAAGCTCATGAGTAGGAGTGAAGGTTGATTTAAGTACGATAGAGACAAAACTGAGAGGGAGTGAAGCTTGATAAGTGTATGATAGAGACAAGGGTTATTGTTGTTGTTGCTGTTGCTGAGTAACTCCGATTTGTCTGGCCGAGGAGCCCCATCAACCACTGCCAAGCAACCACCCCTGCAGGGCCCTCCGCTCAGTGAACCGATGTTCCCTTGCGGTAGACAGCGACTCGCCACAAGGAAAGAGTGTGGAAGTTTAGTTTCCGGATAGACGCCGTATTTGCGTCTCCGCACAGTTGAAGTCTGTTATGCCTATGAATGAGAAACGACAGAGATTGGAAGTTGATATGTGTAGGATACATGATACAGAAGGGACGGTTGATGCCAGTGACGCAGACAGGAGTGAGAGGATGAAAAAGGAGACAAAGAAAAAAAACGCCGAAGCAGAAATGAGAGAAAAAACAGACAGACGTAGGAGTGAGAAAGAGTGAGAGGGCCTTGCGATTCCTATGCGTATACTAGAGACAGGAATGAAAAGCCATAAAAGAGGGAGACAGAAAAAACTACTGGACCAGAAGTGAGAAAATTTGAGACAGAGAGAGTGAGAAGAGGGGATTACGGAGAGGAAAAAAAAGGCATACATAAAAGGCGGAGGAGGAAAAAAGGGGAAACAAGAAACAAGGGAACGTGAGAGAAAAGGTTTAATGACATGAAAGATGGAAGAGGCAGTCGGAGGGAGAGGGGGGGTCAGGAGGAGGGGATGAGGGACAGGAAGTATGAAAAGGAGAGGGGGAAGAGAGTGAGGGACGGGGAGATGGTGGGTGGGACGCGAAAGGAGGGGAGATGAGGGTGAGGGCAAGGGGAGATGAGGGGAGAGGGATGAAAGAGAGGGTTGAAGGGGAGGGGAGAAGAGGAGTGAAGTAAGAAGGGACGTGAGGGGGCGGGGTATGAGAGGGGATGAAGGGGGGGAGAAGGAAGAGGGGAGGGGAAAGGTGGATAATGGGGAAGTGTGATGAAGAGGAGAGTAAGGGGAGGGGGGAGCCATGAAGGGAGGGGCGTGAGGGGAGCCTATATGACGGACGGGGCTCTCATATGTCCCCCCAGAGCTGTACCCCTTTAGCTGGATCCGCCCCTTGGGTTAATGGGACAGGCCACTCTCGCCACTACGATAACCTGACTTAAGGGTGGGGCTCCTCTGGCTTCACTCTGCTTGCCGGCAATTGGTTATTTTACCGTCCTGAGGCTGTAATTTGTTGCCGGTAATATATACGGTAATGCACATATACACTAACCTCCGCTATAACTCAGTACATATACAGTATACTCTGATCTATCATGCACATATAGCCTACACTGACCTCTGAACGTATATTTGTTTTAATTTACGTATATACTGTCGTCTTATATGTGGAATCAGTCACATATGCACTGGCCTCACACATAAGGTAACTCAGGTGCACACTTACCTCATATACATACGGTATATACGGTAATGCATAACGCACTGACCATTTATTCATACAGCAATGCACGTATACACTGACCTCTTTTCATGTGCACTTTAGGTTTGCACTTAAGCTTTCTTCATTACCTCCGTCAACGAAGTTGGAGAAGGTTATGTATTAACCTATGTTTGTCTGTTTGTTTATTTGTTTATCAACACGATATCCCCAAAATTTCTCAATGAATTTCATTAAAATTTTGTGGAAGGGTGGACCTTGGGCCAAGAAAAATCTGATTAAATTTTTGGGCGAATTCGGATCCGGATCTGGATCCTGCAATGGCACTGGCGGAGGTATGCGCTCTCTGAGTGCTTTCTCGCTATTTAATGGAATGGAGATTATCAAGCACTCCAGGGACGCATCACCTTTACTTATTAGCACTCAAGCTCATGTGATTCACTCTCCCCGCTGAGCAACTCTAGTGTTAACTGGAATAGAATACGGTGTTGTCCTGACCATGAGAGGGTTAATGGTGACAGTATTAAATGAAAAGTTAACCTCTTCACCATAGAAAAATCTCACATTGGTTGAAATATGTCTGCTGGTAGACTGTGAAGAGATTAATTCCGAACACATTATTCGTATGATGACGGAACGTCTCTGCAATCAAGAACCATGCTGGCCTTCATAACGTAGGAAATTATCACTCGCTCCTTTACTCTCCTTCAGCTTTTTTTTGTTTTGTTTTATGCAAGGAAGAAGGAACCAAAGGCCACAGGCCTGCATACTGTTCCTTCCAAGAAAAAGCAAAAACAATACAAAAGAGAGCCAAATTCAAGATCCGTTCATTTCGAGATGCCTGGACACACTGCGTTTGAAAGACTGGAGATCATAGGAAGTAGGAAATACAGACAGAGGAAGACAGTTCCAGAGTTGACCAGTTGCATAAATGAAGGACTGGGAGTAACGGTTAACTCTTGCATTAGAGAGTTGGACAGAAAAGGGATGAGAGGTTGTTGCTTGACGGGTGCTACGTGCCCGTCGTAGAGGTGGAGGGATGCAAGCAGACAGTTCAGAGGAGCAGTGACCATTGAAACAGCGATAGAAGAGAGATAAAGATGCAACAGTGCGGCGAAGAGACAAAAGTTGAAGGGAATCAGTAAGAGGAGGAGAGTAAAATCGTCTGGCGTTAGATGGAACAGAATACCGTAGAGATGTCCCGACCTGTAGGAGGGTTGTTGGTGATGTATAATAATAATGATAATAATAATAATAATAATAATAATAATAATAATAATAATAATAATAATAATAATAATAATAATAAAATAAGTAAAAAACAACCCTGTATTAGTAAACTACAAGCCCATGTCAGGTGGAAGCAAGCCGGCCGGTACAATACATATTACCTGAGAGAGAGTGAGTGAGTGAGTGAGAGAGAAAAGAAAGAGAGAGAGAGAGAGAGCAAATCGAGAGAAGGGGGTAGGAGGGGTGTGGAGGGTGGAGCTGGTGGTTAGAGCCGTGAAACAGTCAAGGGCCCTGAGGGGGAATGGAGAGAGGGGAGAGAAAGAGGAAGAGGGGAGAGAAGGGTTGAGGGAACGTGGAGGAAAGGAGAGAGATGGAATGGAGGGAGAGAGATAACACGAGAGTAGAAATATAAGTAGAACAGAATAGGTGGAAGAAAAGGAATGCCAGAGGTAAAATGGGAGATATGACAATAGGAGAGAGAAAGAGAGAAGGAAGAGGAAGACAGTGAGAGGAAAGAGAGAATGACTGAGAGGATATGGAGCAAAGGAAAAGGAAGGAGAGGAGGAAATGGAGAAAAAAAGAAAGAGGTTGAGAGAACGGGAAAGAAGAAAAGGGAAAAGAAGGACTGAGAAGTTAGGAGGAATGGAGAGGGTTGTAAAAAAGATATAAGAGGAGGTAGAAAGAAAGACAGAGAGAGACAGAGAAGGGAGAGGAGAGGGGAGAGAAGGGGTAGAAAGAGAGAGAGTGAGAGGGTAAAGAAGGGCTGAGAGAACGTAGAGGAAAGGAGAGGACAGAGAAAAAGAGGACGGGGTAAAAGAAGAGGTAGAGAGAGAGAAGGAAGAGAAAGAGGCAATGGAGAGGAGGAATGGTTGGATATGGAGCAAAGGAGAGGGAATGAGAAAAGGGAAAGTAGTAAGAGGAGATGAAAAAAGAAGCAGTTAAAAGTAAAAAATAAAAGTAAAGGAGAGATGAGGGAGAGAGAGTGAGAGGAGAGGAGAAGACTGAGAGATGGAGCACAGGAAAGAGAAGAGGAAGAGGAAAAAGGGTAAGAGGAAAGGTAAATAGAAAAGATAGAAGAGAAAAGGGTAAGAAACAGAGGAGACGAGGGCTGGAAAATCAAACATTGGAAAGGGATGAAGCGGGAAAATGATAGGGGTAAAGGTAGGCAGAGAGAAAGGGTAAGGAAAAGGGATACGAAGGAGATGGAAGACAGGAAAGAACAGTGCAGATAAAGTTAAAATGCGAAAGAAAAGGAAGAATGAAGAACGAGAACAGGGAAGAAAAGGCAGGAAATTGAATGAGGGAAGAAAAGGGGAAATGAATGGGGGAAAAAAAGGAACCGAAAAAAGGAAAATGGGGGGAGGAGAAAGGGTTGAAGTAAGAGAGAGAGAGCGAGAGAGAATTTCCCCCGGAGCTCCTCTCTCCCTGGCCACAAAGCAGTAATGAGCAGGGAATTAAGTGGGCAGTCCTTTATTGGTCCTATGGTCCCCTTGTGGTCTCCTCTCACTGCACCAGGGGGAGGGAGGGAGAGAAGAGGGAAGAAAGGAGAGGAGGGGAGGGAATGGGAGAGAGGGAGTTGGAAGGAAGGAAAGGAGAGAGAGACACACAAAAGGGAGGGTGGTGTGAGACAGAGGGAGAGTGAGCGAGAGGATGGGAAAAGAAATAAAAGGTAGGAAGGGAGAAGGGGAAAGGAAAGGAGGAGGAAGAAGAGATGTGAGAAGGAGAGGGAAGCGAGATGGAACAGAGAGAATGAGACAGAACTGAATAGTGGGATAGAGGGAAGGAGAGGGACGTAAGAGAGAAATAGGAAAGGAGAGGGAAGAGAGAGAGAGAATTAAATGGAACGTTCTTTACTAGTCTCCCCTCACTACATGGGGAGAGAGAGGGAGGAGAAAGGAAAGAAGGGAGGGAGGGAGAGGTATATGTGTGTGAGAGAGGAAGAGGGGAGGGAGAGGGAAGGGAGAGAAAGGTATGTGTGAGAGAAAGGGAGAGGATGAGGGAGAGGGGTTAAGTGGATGGCCCTTGATTAGGTTCTACAGCCCCCTTGTGGTCACCTATCACTACGTTTGGGAGAGAAATGGAAGGATAGGGAGAAAGAGAGGGACGGAAGGAAGGGAGGAGGGAGAGAGAGGGGAGGGAGGGATGAAAGAGAAGGAGAAAAGGGAGAGAGGAGGATGAGAGGGAAGGGGAGGGAGAAGAGAGAGGGAAGGAGTGAGAAACGAGGATTTAAGTGGACAGTCCTTTATCTGTAGTATAGCCCCATGTGGTCTCTATTCGCTATGTCTGAAGGAGAGAGGGAGGGAAAGTAAGGCGAGAGAAAGAGAAAAGAGAAGGAGTAGGAGGAAGGGTGAAGCAGAGGGAGAAAGGGAGAAAAGCAGAGGGGAAAGTGGGGGGAAAGAAGGGGGAAGGGAGGGATTGGGGATGAAGAGGACGGGGAGATGAAAGTAAGAGAGATGAGGAAAATGGAGGGAAGAGAATGAGGGAGACATTTAGGGAGGCAAGAAAGAGAGACGGAGAGGAGGAGGAGAGAGAAAAATTAAGAGAATGTAGGGAGGAGAAATTAAGAGGGAGGGAGAGAGAGAGAGAGAGAGAGAGAGAGAGAGAGAGAGAGAGAGAGAGAGAGGATGCTAAAGAAAGAAGGAAGAGTTAAGATGAAAGAATAAAGAAGTCAGAAGAGGGGAATAAGAAGAGAAAGGCACAGATGAAGAGGGGGAGACTGAGGTAGGTGAAGAGAAAAAAATACCAGAAAGAAAGGATGGTTGAGAGCTGAAGTAAAAGCTTAAAAGAAAACAGAAAGATATTAGAATGAGAGATGGGGGAGGAAAGGAAAAAAATAGGAAAGTAAAGAAGGAGCGGATAGAATGTGTACGAAGAAAGGGTGAAGAGGTTACCAAGAAAAAAAAAGAATGGGAAGGGGGCAGAGAAGAATGAGGTACAGGATGATGAGAAAAATGGATAATCAACCAGTGAGAAGTATGAGGGTTCTTAAAAATGCTAGCAGGAAGAGTCGAAAATGGACTGATGTAATGTATTAGTGTTGTGGTTAAGTCAGGCTAGTTGCAGGCTCAGTTAATTTTACTTTCCAACGCCAGTAGCAACTTACACTTCATATACGCCAGACCTGTATTACTTGACTCAGTAAATCAGTATCTCCATCCTGAGTTTGCTTTGTCCCCTGCAACAGAACCTGCCTGCCTTACTCTGGATAAAAGCAAAAGATATACTAGTTAGTTTTAAAGGAGACGTACAAGATGAAGAAATAGCAATGATGGGTTATGTAATGAAAAATAGGTTGAAAATCGATTGGGCAAAAAGAAAGAATATGCCAGTCAGAATGGATGGACAAGCTGCCGTCTTTAGTGTCAGAGCTCTTTACTTAATTGGATATAGTCTTCTGTAATTAACTGGAAAAGAAAGATGTCATATTGCAGAAAGAGTTTATGGCGATCATTTTAGGCTCGTCCAGTACAAGAGGACTCCTATGCTCAATAAAATCGTCAAGTGGTTGCAAGAATGAAATACAGAGCGC
Source organism: Birgus latro (assembly GCA_018397915.1). Taxonomy (NCBI): domain Eukaryota; kingdom Metazoa; phylum Arthropoda; class Malacostraca; order Decapoda; family Coenobitidae; genus Birgus; species Birgus latro. The sequence goes on from JAGKTI010036969.1 coordinate 8,997, forward strand.
TTCGTGTAACTGAAGCGGAGAAAACAGGGAGACAGGGAGTAGAGATGATGAGGATGGGAAGAAATGAAACTGAGAATGACAAGAATAAGAAGTGAGGGCCCAGGTGTTACTGGAATAGAATGTTAGAGTTGTCCTGAACGTGAGACGCATCTTTAGCCTCTATCTAACATTTCAGTTCGACGTATTACAGTTGAATGATTTGCCTGATGTAGCAAGAATAGAATAAAGAAAATATCACAGTACAGAAAGGGCAAGACCTGAAGGCAAACTACTGGGAATAGAAGAAGCAGAGGAAAATAAGTGAGGAGTGGAATGAGAAATCACGAGAGTAACGAGCAGGTTTTGAAGGGAAAAACAGGAGTATGGGAAATGCCGTGGACTTTATTCGTGAGTTCGAATACACAATAGCGTTTTTGCCCCACCAGTGTGTTTTTGCATGAGAAACGTCGGTATTTTCTTGTATGCTGTTCGTTTTCTCTGTTTTCCTTTCCTCGCTCCCTCTCCCTCTCTCACACCCTTCAGATGTCAACACAGGATGAAGGGTGTCGTGTGGGGGAGACGACACACAGGGGAGTGACTGACGCATATTTTCTTCTTTCATACCATCGTCACTACGCGAGGGTACTCAGCAAAGCACGTACAGATGACTTCGCAAATTAGAGGTACAGTGGGTGATACATAGCGAGGTCATGGTGATAAAAAAAAATTCCGGCCTGAAACAACCTCTTAATATGGATCAGACTGTAGATAGTACAGTATATGTTTCCTATGTATACCCAGAGAGTTAATAAGCCTCTGTACCACGAGCTTTTGTACTCGACTGTACCTCCACCACTGTCGTTCAGCTGGTATTTAATTACAATTACCACTATGTCCTTGGTTTTGGCCGTGCTTTTATCGAATCTTTGTAACCTAGTCTTTGGTTTAGTCGAAATCACCTGCTTTCAATATGACCTTCCCAGTAGATTTTCTGTACCAGTAAGGGTTAGAAAAACAGACTCAGACAGATTTTTGTGAAAGGATAACTACGTCCTGCTTCAACATGAAAAAAAAAAAAAATCTTTAAAACTGATTTTATCCGACAGATAATAAGAAAAGAATTTTGTATGGTACTACGTCATTCAAGAATTTCCTTATTGTGATATATTCGTTATTAAGCATGAGAAGCTAAAGCATTTCCTCATTAACGAAATTTTAACGACGTGCTTAGGAAAGTACCCGAAGGCGGCAATATGGATGAGAGAAAAGCAATTATTATCCTGTTTCTCTAACCAAGTGCATATAAAAGAAGCCGGTGGTGTCCCCAAAGTGGTAATATTACTAAAAATAAAGCATTTATCATCTTACTTCTTTAACCAAGTGCATATAAACGAAGCGGGTGATGTCCCCAAAGTGGTAATATTACTCTGGGGGCTTTCATCGCCACCACTCTGTATTTAATTTACTCCGACTGCCGCCGCCACTGTCCGCCTGGCTCGGGTAAAAATAATCTGACAGCCAACGCAGCCCGGTGTGTTGTTGGCTGGCACACACACACGTTTATTAAGGCTTTTGTTGAACTTTAAAACAGAAATATATCTAATTCCGTGTGTGCTAGCCCTTTTGTGGTCTTTTGTTAGCGAATCGAACGTAAACTTATCTTTTTGGGACTTCTCTGCACTTCCTCAGTCTTAATTATATCTAAGGTGATCTCTTCTAATCCAGTCCAGTTTATATTGGGTCTCGTTTCTTCATGTCAAGGTATCATAGATAATTAAAGAAACACACACACACACACGCTCGCCCGCACGCAAGCACGCGCATGCGTGTATGTGTGTGCGCGCGCGCGCCCGATCCAGTTAGGTCTTTTCTGTCCTAATGCAACTAATTCTTTTCTTCGGAAGTTTTCAATGGGGAATTTTTAAACCTTCCTGAACCTAAATGTTTCTAATTCGTTTTATTTGTGTGCTGGTGCGTGTGTGTGTGTGTGTGTGTGTGTGTGTGTGTGT
>JAGKTI010036970.1:0-10984 GCA_018397915.1 Birgus latro
TATGAAGCATAAAAGTTGTTGTTAACCACTCATATCCAAAAATAAATAGCTATGGAAGAGGTGTTAGGGAGCATTATATAATTTTCAAATTTATATTAACCAGCCATATCGAAAAACAAATCGCTAAGGAAAAGGTGTTAGGGGGCTTCCTAATATGGCGAGAATACGGACCCAGGACTCCTTGAATTTTATGCAATCAGGGCTTAATAACGTTGTAGGAGTGAGCCAGTTCCGTCAGATGAAGACAGACTTGGTAAATATAATAATAATAATAATCGTAATCATCAATAATAATGATAGTGATAATAATAATAATAGCAATAATAATAATAATAATAATAATAATAATAAATAATAATAATAATAATAATCATCATCATCAAGACCATCATTATAATCACCATCATAATAATAATAATAATAATAATAATCATCATCATCATCATCATCATCACATCCTAGTATTACCTTACCTTACCAGAGTGCCGTGCCCCTGCAGACGTTGGCGACCATGGAATGCCACACCTCTCTATCTTCTGTCATTTGCAGCAGTTGTCCAGCCGTGTATCCTCCCCTCGCTGTTCTTACTGTTCCATCCATATACTTCTCTCTTTGCCTGCCTCTTGCTCTACTACCTGGCACTCTTCCCGTTAAACTCAGGTTCTCTATCTTTCCTCTTCTCATAACATGTCCTAAAAATCTCATCTGTCTTCCTCTCACGTGTGCCAATAATTCTCTTCTGACATCCATTCTCCTTAACACTTCTTCATTTGATATTCTCTCTGTCCAAGAATTTTCAGAAGCCTTCGCCAGCACCACATTTCAAAAGCTTCCAACTTTATCTCCATCATTTTACTAATAGTCCAAGCTTCAAATCCATATAACAGCACAGACCAGACATAAGTTTTAACTGCTCTTCTTCTTGTTCGTATTGAAAGGTGTCTGTTACTTAGTATATTTCTCATCTTCTGAAATGCCTTCTTCGTTTCAAATATTCTTCTTTTAATTTCTTCGTTACATCTACCATCTTCCGTAATGTAGCTTCCCAAGTAGCAAATCTTCTCACCTGCTTAATCATCTTATCATTCACTCTTACACTGCACCGAGGGACTTGCGCCTTCTTACTAACTACAATCACTTCCGTTTTATCCACATTAATTGCCAGACCTTGTTCTTCACTCGTTTCCTTCACCACAGTCAAAATATCTTGAAGTTTCTCCTGAGTGTCAGCAATCAGTACCGTATCATATGCGTACCTTATATTATTTATATTTCGTCCTCCAATATTAAATCCTTCTCGTCCTTCAGTTGATCTCATTATCACCTCGCTGTACAGGGAGAACAGATCTGGAGATAGAACGCACCCCTGTCTTACTCCTCTTCTTATATCTGCCCAGTCACAATGATCTGCTCCCACTCTTACTGTCGCTTTCTGATTCCAGTATAGCTTGTATATCATTCTTAAGTCTTTTCCATCTACTTCAATACTTTTCAATATATCAGTTAAATCTTCTGACTCGGTCAAATGCTTTCTCATAATCTATAAAACACAAATACATATCTCTCTGCATCTCTATACTTCTCTCACTTAACATCCTTAGTATAAATACAGCGTTTCTTGTTCCTTTTCCTTCAATAAAACCATACTGCTCTTCTGCTGTTTCATTCTTTATCTTTGCTCTAATTCTCTCTAGCACAATCCTTAAGATTACTTTAACTCTTTGACTTATTATACTTATAGTTCTGTGTTTATTGCGCTCTAGAGTTCCCGGTTTCTTTGGTATAGTTAAAAATACTGACTTACACATATCGTCACTGAGTTCTCCACTATTGTATATCTTATTTGCAATGCTGGTTATCTTTCTAGCACTAAACCTGCCCAGAGCACGCAACATCTCCACTGCCACACCGTCTTCTCCAACTGCCTTTCCTCCCTTCATTTTTCTAATTGCTTTCTCTACTTCATCCTCACCAATAGCAGGGCCAGTCATTTCTACATCAAGCTCTAACTGCTCCACTCTGTCATCCCTGAACAATTCTTCGATATACTCCTTCCATCTATCGAGTACTTCCTCCTTTTCCATTGCTATCTCACCATCCTTCTTCATTATTGCTTCACCTGTACGTAACCTTCCTCTTCCAGTAAGTCTTTTCACTCTTTCATACAGCATCTGTGTATCCCTATTTGCCAAATCTTCTATCTCATCACACTGCTCGTTTATCCAATTTTCTTTTGCTGCAGAACATCTTCTTTTGACTTCTCTGTTTAGTTCTCTGTATCTTACTGCATTACTATGTTTAAACTTTCTTCTTTCTTCCATCAACTCAAGTATGTCTTCCGTCATCCACTCTTGTCTTGCTCGTCCTTCTTTCCTTGGTATTATTTCCTCAGCTAGTTCCACATATGCTCCTAGTAGTAGTAATAATAATAATAATAAAATAATAATAACTTCCCTGAAGGATGTTATGGGTAACAAGTTTATGAAAAGTCGAAAGTCCATGAATTAAAATATTGAAATTTAAAACGATTTTCTGAATTATATACAACACAATACTCCTTTTACTTTAACTTGGCCTAAAATTGCCACCTCTCCATCTTGAATGCGAATATGATGCCAGTCACGAAGAAGTGCTATGGAAAGTATGCAAAGCCGTAGTGTATTATCTTTTTCTACCAGAGAGCTACGTGATATCTGCTGCAAAATGGTGAAAAATCTGGACATAACGTGAAAAGTTTAGAAAATTAATGTCCGATAAATATTGGAATATTCACCACACACACACACGTTACTTTCCACGCCAAAACATTACTTCCAAGTTTCATTTTCTAAGTAATATATCCTTATCATTTGGCGCATAATTTACCCTCACCGTTCCATAGACATCCTAGCAGGCGAGATGGTATAGAAACACAAATATTCGCGTAAAATCACATATAACGAGGTACGGAGTGAAATAAACGCACAACAAAATTCGTGAACCATCCCCCTTCTCACCGTAACAGCCACTGACTCGTTTATTGAGCTTTGATGAAACGAGTCACTGAAGCTCGTTTCTCCTAAGCTTCCTCCATCCTCTACCATGACGCTTTTATTTTCATTTTTTTTCCATAATACAAGATGATTTTATACAACTTTGGAGATATTTTGAAAAACAATGCGTAGGTGCAACTTTGAATGACAAATATTTTTCATATTAAGACAAGACGATTGTATTAAACTCGGAGAAATTTTTTGAAGGACAATACGTGATTAATAGTTTTCAATGTCGCTCTAAATATTTTCCATTATACAAGCAGACGATTTTATTCAGTTTTGAAATATTTAGATACGGACTTGAATGACGCGCTTTTAAATATACAGTATAACACAAAACGATTTTATTTGAGATTTTTTCAGAGGAGAATATACAGATAACACGATTTTTTTTTCTTTCAACTGATATGGAGGCAGCCAGATTTAAATAACAGATGATATCTGAAAGGGTTAAGGGGCTTGGTGCTGGAGTGGGAGGCCTTCACGCGGTGACATCAATATAAGCGGGTGACTTGCCCAATTGCACAAGCATCTCTCAACGCCCTTCCTTTCCCCTGAAAGGAGGGAGGGTAGTGGCTTGCAGGAAAACCGCAACTTCTACCGGCAGTCCATAGGGTTCACGTTTCAGATGACCGCGGGGATGTTGCTACTACTACTAGTTACTACTGGAAGTGGTATTTGTAGTAGTAGTAGTAGCCACAAACCCATGCTCATCTGAATGTGAATACAGTGGACTGCAGGCTGAAGTTATCACCATCCTCTTTAGGGGGATAGGGAGGAAACTGAGGGATATTTACTTGGCCAGGCAGCTGCACCACCCAGTAATATCGGTGCCACCACGTGAAGACCTCCCTCTCCACAGCATCTACCCCAACCATCATAAGCGGGAAATTCAGATGGTTTAAAAATGGCGTGATATTGAGCCACTGTACACCATGTTTAGCTAAAATCGGAAAAAACTTTCTAAGTTATAATGGCAGAACACACACACACACAGCAATACACGCCCTCCTCAATATGCACACGCGGGTGTAACACTGCCCTACCGTAATTTAGAGGGTATAGAATCTCATCTCTTTCTCTACAACTGGATATCGTTAATTTTATTTTTTATGCAATTACGTGATTCCATTCAGCTTCCTTTAAATGAGGAGCTGACAAGAAGCCTACATGCGGTGGTTGAGTGTACCCTGGTGGAGTTAAGCAGTCGCGGCATCCACCCGGGCACCAAACCTATTTCCCCACATCTCGCCGTGGGAAGGACCCTGGTCAGCCCCTGTCATTATCCTTACTCGGATTTTCTTCCCGCTCTCTCTCTCTCTCCCCTATTTCCTCGTCTTTGTGTCTTCCTCCTCCTCTTCCTCACTCTTGTCTTGCTCCCTTCCAACTTGGTCCTTTCTCCCCCTCTTCCTTACATCTTCCTCCTCCTCCTCTTCATTCCCTCTTCTTTCTCTCCCTTTTCCTCCTCTTCCTATCCTCTATCCCTTTCCTCATCCTCTCTTGCCTTGTGTCCTTCCAGAAGAGTCCAGGGCTTGTAATCTTGTGGTTAAAGAAGCTCCCTAACACCTCTTCCTTATTGATTTATTTTTGGATATGGCTGGCTAATTTCACTTTGTACTTCACTTATGCAGAGTATGGTGACATTGGAACTATCTAGAGAACAGAGAAGAGGATGACAAGGTATAATAAGCTAAACAAATCACTTAAGAACAGGTGTTAGGGAGCTTCCATAAGCGATGAGAATACGAGTCCAATTGTGACATACGCACTAATATCCTGGTGTTTACAGGTCGCGGTGTGGGAAGTCTGCTGGGCGGGTTTCTCTTCGGCCCTCTCGGTGTCCGCAACACATTCAGAGTGATGGCTCTCATATGTGCCGTCACTGGGGTACCTTACTACTTCATCAACCTCTGCGTCTTCAGGAATCGCGGCCAGAAGAAGGAAAAAAAGGCGAAGGAGGAAGAAGGAAAGGCTGAGAAGGGGGAGGATGTGGAGGGAAAGTCTGACAAGGAGAGAGAGGAGGAGGAAAAGTCAGTAAAGGAAAACCAAGACAGGGAAAATGTCTGCAATGGAAATCTTGAAATGGTTCGAGTTGACGATGGTGCGGGCGAGGAGAGAGAAGCCTCAGAACACAACACAACGAGGGTAAATAGCAAAGATACCGAAGCTGAGAACACCGCTACAAATGGCAGTGTAAGGCATGACAGCACTGGGAAGGGTGAGGCAGAAAATGGTAGTGAAGGGAAGGGTGAGGCAGAGAATGGTAGTGAAGGGAAGGGTAGGGTAAAGAATGGTAGTGTAGGGAAGTTCAGTGCTAATCAAGAATCCATGGACAAAACCAGTCTTGGAAACGGAAAGGAGCATTACAATGAAGCATTTGTGGAAGACTAGCTAATTGACCAGTTTTGAATTCTGGCCTACAAGGAAGTTAAAAATATCAACAATGACAATTTTCATGGTATCAGCAGAAATTGGGTTTAAAACAAATAAAGCAGTAAATATAAAAGTTACCGGTATTACAGAGTCCTATAAGTGATGTGGTTACAAGCATGGCCCAACCACCACCCTCAGGCACGGAACTCACAGTCATATGTACACAAAGTTGAAGTTTAGACACACTACCACAAGCCTATAGTCACATATGAGAATTCTTTTTTCCATCAACTTTTTCTCTCTCTCTCTCTTTTTTTTTTTTTTAATGTGTCTGACTCTGGGCAACGTCTCCAGGGCCTATCCCAAGGCCCAGTAGTCCTCCTACACACCTCCACATATCACCACTTCAGCACTAACATCCACCATCCATACTGAATACATGCCAGGGCTGTCTCATACAGAACTGGTGGACTGGTATCAGCTGGGGTATTTTTACATGTCGACGGTAACAACTTGTGGAGAAATACAGTAATTAGCAGATCTTGGTTACTGTTATACTCCCAGCTAGCAGATAATTTCAGGTGTACAACTATCCCTCCATCTCATCCATGGCCTCCTGCTCCCTCTCCCCCCTTCTACCTCACTCACATAAACTCTCCTCATCAGTCTCTCACTCTACATCCTCTCCACATGGCCAAACTACCTCAGTGTGTTCCTCCTAACGTTTCCTATCACATCCACATCCACACCACAACAAAGAGGAGGTAATTATCAATCCATCTCAGTACAATTAATAACGAGCTATAACCTTTAAAACATAGCAGTACGATCAGGGTAATGCTTCAGAATGTCATGGGAGAGTTTCATAGTTGCTTGACTGAAAAGTGGAGCATTGTTATTGTCTGCAATTGTACAATATGAGGTACTGTATTAAACTACAAATTATTTACATGTACAATGTATTTCAGTCACATAAATAATTGCCTTAAAGATACAATACATAGAGTGAGCTAAATGTGCAGTAACCCCTTGCCCCACACTCAGTAGCATCCAAAGAGAAGGTCCATATTCCCATTAACTTCAAAGGCTTTCAGTACCTCTTCCTTAGTGATTTCTGTCTATCTATCTATTGCCAGACGCCTCAATCCCGTAAGGGGTGGCCACAAACAAATTGCCTCCATGTTGCCCTGTCCCCCGCCATTCCACTGACCTGCTCCCAGCTCACACCCCCCTCTCTCATATACCTCTCCACTCCATCCCTCCACCTCATCCTTGGCCTCTCCCTCCCTTGGTTACTGGAGGGAGGAGACTGTCTTGCAGTGGCATTGATATAACCAGGCAACTCCACTACCTGGTTATATAAATGTCCCTCAGCTCCCTCCCTATACCCCAAAAGGAGGATGGTGTAGGGCAGAAACATAAGCCTGTAGTACACTGGGTTTACATTTCAGATGGTCATGGAGCCACAAAAACAAATTAACCCTTTATATCCAACATATATTTTTTCTGACTACAAAATTTTTAACACACTTCAGGGTAGACATTTCAAACTGGGAGGTAGAGGGTGGGGGGCTTAAACATCTATCTATAGCCCAACGCCCTACTCCTGCAAAGGGTGGCCACAGATAAAATGCCTCCAAGTCGCTCTGTCACCCACCATTTGACTGCCCTCCCCCCCCGACTCACTCCCCCCTCCCTCATATCCCTCTCAACTCCATCCTTCCACATCATTCTCGGTCTCCCCTTCCCTCTCCCTCCCTCCACTTTACCTACATACACCCTCTTGGTCAGTCTTTCATTCCCCATTCTCTCCACAAGTCTTCTTTCATGTCCTTATTACCACAGGGACCTTCCTAAACATTGCCAAAATTATCAGATAGTATGAACACAAAATAGTATGACATCGAGGTCCAGCACACTAGAATATTCACTCAAACTCCTAGCAAAGTTTGGCAGAATACACTCAAGTTCTGCTACTTTCAAACAACCAGGAAAATTTTCACTTATTGACCAAGAACATCAATTTCAGCTCCAAACAAGAGTAAGAATCTGTACATTACGATAGAGGAAGCCATGAAATAGAAATAGATAAAAGAAAAAAAGTGTACATTATGATAGACTAAGCCCTGAAACAGCAATAGATTAAACAAAAAGTGTACATTGTGATAAAGGAAGCCCTGAAATTGCAATAGATTACAAAAAAAAAAAAAAAAAAAGCATTATGATTGAGGAAGCCCTAAAATAGCAATAGATAAAAAAAAGTGTACATTATGAAAGAGGAAGCCCTGAACTAGCAAGAGATTAAACAAAAAGTGTACACTGTGACAGAGTTAGTCCTGAAATAGAAATAGATAAAAAAGTGTACATTATGATAGAGGAAGCCCTGAAACAGCAATAGATTAAAAAAAAAAAGTGTACATTGTGATAGAGGAAGCCCTGAAATGGCAATAGATATATATAAAAAAGTGTACATTATGATAGAGTTATCCCTGAAATAGCAACTGATATAAAAGAGAAGAAGTTGCCCCGAGTAGTGTGAGTAACCCTTCTGACATGCAGGGCCTCATACTGAAGAGGTTAACTGTGCAAATGCAAAAATTACCAGTGAGTTTTTATTATTTTTCTATGCACAGAAGAAGGAACCAAAGGCCAGGAACCCACAAACCATTCCTTCCAAGAAAAAAAACAAAAACAATAGAAGTGAGAGCCAAATTCAAGTTCCATTCACTTCAAGATGTCCGGACACACTGCGTTTGAAAGACTGGAGATCATAGGAAGTAGGAAATACAGACAGAGGGAGACAGTTCCAGAGTTGACCTGTTGTATAAATGAAGTGATAAGGAAGAAGTACTAATGAGCATACTTTGTTGCTATGAAGACGGTCTGGGCTGGGAATCTCGGTTAAAATGACATTCTACTTCCTCAGCGATTTATTTTCCTTATTACACCTTTCTCTTTCCTTGTGTGTTATTGATACCTCTGTAACACTGACATAGACTGCATAAAAATACATCTATCTATCAATCTACTGCCAGATGCCTTAATCCCATAAAGGGTGACCACAAACAAACTGCCTCCATGCCACCCTGTCCCCTGCCATTTCACTACCTTCCACCCAGCTTACACCCCTCTCACTCAAATACCTCTCCACTCAATACATACAGGAGATTAAGATGTCATAAGAGCAATAAACTTGTAAGAAAGAGGTATCAGATAGACTCCTCCGACAAGAGCACAGGCCCAAACACAAACATACACACACACACACACAAAATGGTCCCTCAATAATTCTGTAACTGTACTGTACAGAACACATACGTTTGGAATTCTCACTAAACACTCTCACTCCCTGGACCTGTATCAAATGAAAGAAAATCACCAAAGCCATGAAAACACTTGAATATTTGTAAGTTCAGAGTGAGGGAAATTTGAACTCTAATTTTAAAAGAGTCTGTTTTTGGAAGAAGTTTATCTACCTTGTCCTACTACAATTTCTACCTGACTACTAAATTGTATCTACTGAATAATTATCCCATCAGAAACAACAAGCATAAGGGCAGCATTCACACTTCAAATTACTACACTGCAACTGAATATAAAAGTAAGGAAAGGCACAAGAGAAAATACAACACACACATGCGCACAATAAATACTGTCTTGATATGTTCGTAACCTTTCTCCATCCGTCCATTGTTCAATCTCCCACCCCCACATCAACAACATTGAGGCCTGGGGGTATGCTGCTTATGCCTTTTATGTTGAGAGTGATCAATCGCTCACTCCTGAAATACATATGAGCAATAAAACCCAAAATGATTCTTGGATTTAAACCATTACGGGCTGCATCCAATTAAAGCACCATAACCCACTTGATCACCAGCTATTCAGGTCTTGGTACTGTCTTAACATGATCTACAGGTGACTAATCAACAGAGATATAAAATTCACACTTACAATTTGCAGCCCTTCAACACTGTGCAAGCCTGACCAACTCACAAGATGGATGGCTCACTATCAAGCAGCATTTAACAGGCAAAATAGTACTGACTGGACAAACACTTCCTTCATGCGCCTCTCTGTCAAAGTTTGTAAATGTTCTGTATCCACTAATGCTATATGGTACTTAGTAATAGGGAATATGTGGAATTATAATGTAAAAACTATGGTCTGGCAGCATTTTACCTGGGCGGCATAATGCTTTGCTGAATAAATAACGGTATAGAACATAAAATACAATGACATACAACACCAGCAAAATAGGAAAAAAAAAAAATGTTCACTCTCCACCTACTGTTCTTCTGTACACAGTTACATTACCAGTGTACTGTAATACTGTAGTTTACTAGTGAAATAAAACAATGCCTTTGCTATTTAAAATGCATCCACTAAATAATGTATCAGTCTACACAACAGTACAGCACATTCATAGTACAGTACTGTATAAGGAAATTCTGCAGAAAACATTTATCCTCTCAGCTCTCAGGCTTGTGTTCTCATAGGGTGAGGAAGCTTGCTAACACCTCTTAAGTCCCATCCACACTAGGGCTTATGTCGCGTGCTGTGCTGCCCATCATGTTGCCTGACTCATGTTACTGATGCCGGTGATGTCCATACAAGTAAAATGGGTGGTGTGTGCAAGTTACTACTGAGGTGTGAGAGAAGAATGGATACCAACACAGCAGCAGTTGAAGAGACTGTTTATGTTGAGCACTGTGGCAGTATGTTGTACCAAAAAGGAAAAGAATAGGAAAAAGAAGATGTGGTGCAAGAAGGCTGTCTCAACATAATTTCAAAGCCATATGACTACTGAAGGCATCAAGGCACACACTGGCACCATGAAATGCCCCTCGCCCAGATATCCCAGAAGCGCAGGGCAGAGACCCTCTGTGGCATGAAAATCCCAGCTGGGCAACATGACGCACAACAAAGTACTGTACGCAACATGAGCCCTAGTGCGGACGGGGCTTTAGTGATATATTTTGCATGCTACACGTTGCTAGCCTCTTGTATCATACAGTATTTATTCCTCTGTACCAGAGATACAGATTCCTTAAAGAAGATAAGGCAAATTAATCAAATGGCACATGAAGAAATAAACTGGTAAGGAAAAGGTGTTAGGGAGCTTCCTTATCTGATGAGAACATGGCCCTCAAACTTGCCACCTGTCTTTGTAAATTTGGAACACTCTGAACATCTAACTACTATTGTCCCAGAACTTATATCTGTCATTAATGTCAATGCCCTATAATTACACCTATCAAATAAAGGAATAGATTTAATAACCAGTGACAAGAGCATGTCATCAATTTAACAGCAATCTTGCAACCCAATTTAACACTCCTGCAACCCAATGTAACACTTCTGCAACCCAATTCAACACCTCTGCAACCCAATTCAACACCTCTGCAATCCAATTTAACATCACTTCTGCAACCCAATTCAACATTTCTGCAGCCCAATTTAACTCCTGCAACCCAATTTAACAATCCTGCAACCCAATTCGACACTTCTGCAACCCAATTCGACACTTCTGCAACCCAATTTAACACCTCTGCAACCCAATTTAACACCTCTGC
>JAGKTI010036971.1:0-10984 GCA_018397915.1 Birgus latro
TGTGTGTGTGTGTGTGTGTGTGTGTGTGTGTGTGTGTGTGTGTAATTGCATCTCTTGAGTTTGTGTTCGTGGGATCTTCCGTGCTAGATTATCTATTGGCCTGTACGATTATATCTTTCTTTTCTGCAGGTCGTTTTATTCTGTTGTGATTACATAACTGCTTCCCATATTTTGGACTGCATATGTTTGTATTTTTTTCTGTTCGTGAGTATGTGTGCAGTTTTTCGTGAGTGTGTATTTTTTGTATGATGTTCGAGTGTACCTGCGCTTCCCGCTCAGGGCGTAAGTGCGCATGTGTACACGGGGGGACGTCGTTCTCTTGTGCTCTGTGTGAGCTTACGTGTGTGCTTGAGAAAGATCATTATTGTGATTCCCGAAACGCAGAGACCATTTTGCACTTAAAGGGACATTTCACCATCCCACCCAGTTTCCTTCGTTGTAATTTCCAAGATGGGACTACTCTTATATTGCACTGTGTAGTTCAGATATGATGATATGTAACAACATACATAATATATTTATTTTCCTTTAGAAACCTCAGGCTTCATTAATTAAGTTCGATGACTTATTTTCTTTTTCTCATTTTTTTTTTTACTTTATTCTTTCTACTTCTCAGTGATATTATTTAGTTGTGGAGAGTTCTTTCTGACTGGTGGTTTCATTATGCAAAGAAGAAGGAACCAAAGGACATGGGCCCGCAAACTGTTCCTTCCAAGAAAAAAAAGCAAAAACAATACAAAAGAGAGCCGAATTCAAGATCCATTCATCTCGAGATGCCTGGACACATTGCGTTTGAAAGACTGAAGATCATTGGAAGTAGAAAATACAGACAGAGGAAGACAGTTCCAGAGATGACCGGTTGCATAAATGAAGGACCGGGAGTAACGGTTAACTCTTGCGTTAGAGTTGGACAGAGAAGGGATGAGAGTTTGTTGCTAGACAGGTGCTACGCGCCCGTCATAGAGGTGGAGGGATTCAAGCAGACAGTTCAGAGGAACAGTGGCCATTGAAGTAGCGATAGACAAGAGATAAAGATGCAACAGTGCGGCGAAGAGACAGAGGTTGAAGGGAGCCAGTAAGTGGAGGAGAGTTAATGAGACGAAAAGCCTTTCACTCCATCCTACTGAGAAGAGCTGTATGTGGGGAGCCTTCCCACACATGAGAGTTGTACTCTAAACAGGGGCGAATAAAACCCGTGTATAAAGTCAACAACTGTGCAGGGGTAAAGAAGGTTCGGAGTTGGCTTAGCACACCTAATCTCTTGGAAGCAAAGTTTACAAGAGATGTAATATGTTCTTTCCAAGATAAATTCCGAGTGAATGAAACCCCAGTCATGTTCAAGGATGATGCACGATTGGGCTGGACATTATTAAACATTAGTGGGTACTACTGCGGAAGATTTTGTCGGGTAGATAGGTTTAAGAACTGAGTCTTTGATGCATTAAAAACAAGATTATTTTTACCCCAGTCAGAGATACAAGCCAAGTCAGACATTAGGTGCGCCATACCCTGATCCCTTGTTTGTTGAAGTAACTGCTGAGATGGACGTTGCGGGAACCGAATGGAAAGCTGAAGGGTGGAATCATCAGCGTACGAGTGGACAGGGTTAGATGTCCAGCTTAGAAGGTAATTGTTGAAGAAAAGGAAGAGAGAGCTGGTGATAGGACAGAGCCCTGAAGAACACCACTGTTGATAGATCTAGGAGAAAAATGATGGCCGTCTACAACAGCGACCATAGAACGGCCGGAAAGGAAGCTAGAGATGAAGGCACAAATAGATGGATAGAAACCGTAAGAGGGCTGTTTGGAAATTAAAGATTTATGCCAGACTCGATCGAAAGCTTTTCAGATGTCAAGTGCAATGGCAAAGCATTCGCCAACGTCCCGAAAGGAGAATGACCAGAAGTCTGAAAGGTAGGTGAGAAGATTGCCAGTGAAGAGTCCCTGACGGAACCCATACTGACGATCAGAAAGAAGGTTGTGATAGGAAAGATGCTTAAAATTTTTTCCGTTAAGAATAGATTCGAATACCTTTGAGACACAGGATGTTAAAGCAATTGGACGATAGTTAGAGGGTTGGGAACAGTCATCCTTCTTTGGGACTGGCTGAATGAAAGCAAACTTCCAGCAAGAACGAAAGGTATAGGTTGACAGACAAAGGCGAAAGAGTTTACCTATGCTGGATGTATGCACAGAAGCACAGTTCCTGAGGACAATAAGAGGGACTCCATCAGGCCCATATGCCTCGTTAATATTGAGGCCAGTTATGGCAGAAAATATTAATGACAGCCATGAGGAAGTCAGAGAGGGTAAGTGATGGAGGAATAGCACTGGAATCATCTAAGGTGGAATTGGAGGAGAAAGTCTGAGCGAAGAGATATACTTTATCAGCAGAAGAAATAGCTACAGAGCCATCAGAGTAGAAAAGAGGAGAGAAGGATGATGAGGTAAAGTTGTCAGAAAGGTTTTTGGCAAGGTGCCAGAAGGGGCGGGAAGAATTCGAGTTGGAGAGTTGAGAATATTTAGTGCAGATGAAATTATTTTTAGCAGAGCGAAGAGCAGACTTAGCACGATTCCGGGTAGAAACATAAGAAAGATGTGGTTCAGGGGTGGGTTGGCTCCAGTACCTTTTATAGGCCCTCTCTTTGTTGCGTACAGCATTAGAACAAGAGTGATTAAACCGAGGCTCTCTTGCATTAGACAAAGGATATTAGAAAGGAATGTATGCATCCATGCCCGAGAGAATAACCTCCGTGATGTGTAAGGCACACCGAAATGGCTCCCAGTCGTGGAAGCAATAATCATTCCAGGGAAAATCAAAGAAGTACTGCCTGAGGGCTCCCAATCCGCAGCTCCAAAATGGCACAGACGATGTTTCTTTGGAGGGTCCACAGGCCGTACTGGAGCGTTTGGACAGATTAAGGTAATAAGGTTATGATTGGGGGAGCCCAACGGAGAGAAAAGATTAACAGTGTAAGCAGAAGGATTAGTTGTAAGAACAAGGTCAAGTATGGTGGAGCTCTCTCCAAAACGGTCAGGGATACGGGTAGGGTGTTGTACAAGCTGCCCTAGGTCATTAAGGATAGAAAAGGTATAGGCTTGTTCACCAGATGGATCAATGAAAGGAGAGGAGAGCCAAAGGTGGTGGTGAACATTGAAATCTCCTAGAATGGAGATTTCCGAGAAAGGAGAAATGGATAGAATATGTTCCTTCACAGAAGTAAGATAGTCGAAGAATTTTTTATAGTAGAATTAGGCGATAAGTAACAGCACAGATAAATTTAGTCAGAGAATGACAGGAGAGCCGAAGCCAGAGAGTGGAGAATTTAGAAGAACCAAGTTCAGGAACATGAGAGCAAGATAGGTCATTGCATACGTATACACAACAGCCACCTTTGGCTTTGAAGTGAGTATAGAGAAAGTAGGAGGATACAGAAAAGGGTTTTCTGTCAGTTGCCTCAGACAGCTGAGTCTCTGTTAAGAAGAGAAGGTGAGGCTTAGCGGAGGAGAGGTGGTGTTCCACAGAAAGGAAGTTAGAAGAAAGGCCGCAAATGTTGTAGAAATGAAGAAGAAGTGAGTCAGACAGTGGTTCCAGGCATGTGGAGTAATCACCAGGAGAGAGGCGGATGGTGGGGGCATTTATGGTCCCCCCATCTGGGGACTCTGAGTCATGGTTAAAATACGCCATTTTTCTTTAATTTTGAAAAGGTAGTGTAGTGTGTACTGTGCATGTACAATGGTGTAGACAATTGGAGAAACTTGTATTGGAGAGCATGCTGTGTAACTGAAACACTGAAAAAGTTCAGCAAAGGAGGATGGTCAGGAACTAGTCCTGAGGGCTGATGAAATGGGAGCTCCAGCTCTCCCTGTCATCAGCCTTCCATCCACCTCGGGAGTACTGCCGTGCTCGACTGGTGCTGCAGTCTACTCCTTATATATATAAACTCATTCACCACCAGATGTCTCTCATGAGCTGAATAAAATAGTTTGGAAAAAAAAGACAAACATCAAAATGCATCATCATAATGAAAGGTTTTTATCTGGAAAGTATTCCTTCTGCTTAAAAGCGATTGAATGCCAGGAAATTTTGTAGCTAATTTTTACTCCGACCAGATTATTGTATTCAGCTGAGGGATGATATTTAGAACTGAATGGGTTCGGTATAGCCTTCAGTAACTCATACAGTACAAGGCATTTTTTTTTTTTGCAGGGAGTACACTGTATCACCAGTCGAGCAGGGTGGTACTCCCAAGGTGGATGGATGATAGGGGGAACTAGAGCTCCCGTTTCATCAGTCATTGGGACTTCTGACCATCCCCTTTTGCTGAACTTTTTCAGTGTTTCAGTAACATAAGGAATAGGCCAGCTTGCTCCCCAATCCAAGTTCATCTAACTGCCAACACGAAACTACATGCACATTTCACACTACACATCCATTTCAAAATTTAAACAAACATAAAACTGACATCTCTTTATAAAGCCTCGCAGTCCTCAGGGGGTGGGATCATCAAAACCCCCATCATCTGCTCCTCTTCCTGTGATGACCAAGCGAGATGCCTGCAACCACTGTCTGACTCACTTCTTATTTTATGCAACATTTGCGGATTTTCCTCTATCTTTCTCTCTGTTGAATACCACCTCTCTTCCTCCTCTAGACCTCACCTTCCCTTCCTCACTGAGACTCAACTGTCTGGGGCAACTGATAGCAAACTTTCTGTTTTCTCTGCACTCATTTTAACCCGCCGAGCCCCACCGACGTACGATGCACGTCACTACTTTTTTCCGCGGACAGACCCACTGACGTGTATCGTTTGTCACTCAGTTGCAAGGCCCATCGTGTGCACATTTTTCATCATTCGCGGGTGATTTTTCGTAGGCATATGTGGGACACCTTCCTCTACCTGCTGTCAAGCAAGGATACTGCCTGGCCCCCCCTGACCCCCCTGACTCCCTCCCCCCCACACTGGGGAATTCACCTGTTAGCAGTAACCTGGCCAGTAAAGATATGTTGCCTCACGGTCTCTCCAATGACGAAATTCATGGTGAAAGTGATTCCTGAGGTGGAGGACAAAGAAACAAAGAAGCTAGAGATTGAAACAAACAGAA
Source organism: Birgus latro (assembly GCA_018397915.1). Taxonomy (NCBI): domain Eukaryota; kingdom Metazoa; phylum Arthropoda; class Malacostraca; order Decapoda; family Coenobitidae; genus Birgus; species Birgus latro. The sequence goes on from JAGKTI010036971.1 coordinate 5,106, forward strand.
GTCATGAGGTGGTAATGTCGTAAAGGAAGGTACCATATGCTTGGGTTTTGGGTGAGTGAACAATGCTTTTATCACCTATATTATTACGTGAATACCAATATAGACTTATTCGTACCAAATAAATAGATAAATACGTAATTTAAAGTGGCTTGAATTAGTTAACCCTTCCATAGGTCGTTTTCTTTAGCAAGGTACCCTGAAAAAGAAGGAAAATGTAAGGCTGAATGACACCTGTATCAACATTTTAAGCTCAGGAGGGCGATTTCTCTATGAATTTTCTATGTTTCTCACAAAAAGCGGAGGTTGGAGCCAAAAAAAAAAAGTTGAAAATCAGTTGGGTTCTGAGGGTGTGTTGGGTAAAAAATCAGTCATGACTGGGCGGGTGAAAGGCAAAGGTGGCTGTCGTGTAAATGTACACAACAATATATCTTGCTCTCGTGTTCCTGAACTTGAACTTTTGAATTTTCTGCTCTCTGGCTTTGACTTTCCTGTCATTCTCTGACTAAATATGTCTGTGCAGCTTACATATTTCCTAATTTCGCTGAGTATGAATTTTTTTTTTTTTTACAGTCTTCCTTCTAAGATGGACTATCAATTTCTCGTTTCTCTGAAATTTCTATTCTAGGAGATTTCAATGTTCACCACCACCTTTGGCTCTCCCTCCTCTCACTGATCCACCTGGTGAACAAACATACACCTTTTCTATCCCTAACGCCTTAGAGCAGCTTTTACAACACCTTACCCGTATCCCTGACTGCCTAGGAGAGAGTTCCAATGTATTTGGCCTCTTCCTCACAACTAATCCTTCATCTTACATTGTTAATCTTTTCTCTCCATTGGGCTCCTCTGATCACAATCATATCAACTTAATTTGTCCTATTACTCCAGTAAGGCCTCTGAACCATCCCAAGAAGTGGCAGCTGTGGCACTTTGGGGCTACTGATTGGGAGGTTCTCAGGCAGTACTACTTTGATTTTCCCTAGAATGATTATTGCTTCCATGTCCTAGGGCCATCTGATTGTGTCTTGCTCATTACAGAGGTTATTCTCCCGGTCATGGAAGCATACACTCCTTTCTCATATCCTTTGACTAATGCAAGAAAAAACTTGGTTTAATCATGCTTGTTCTAATGTTGTGCACTTCATGGAGAAGGCCTACAAAAGGTACTGGAGCCAACCCATCCTTGAATCTTACTTCTTTTATGTTTCTGCCCGGAATCATGCTATGTCTGGTCTTTGCTCTGCCAAAAATAATTTCATTCGTACTAAATGATCTCAACTCTCCAACTCAAAATATCTCAGCACCTCCTGGCCCTTCGCCAAAAACTATTCTATTAAATTTACCTCATCATTCTTTCCTTCTCTTTCCCACTCTGATAGCTCTGCAGCTATGTCTTCTACTGATAAATCAGAACTCGCTCAGAATTTCTCCTCCTGTTTCATCTTTGACGATTCTGGTGCTGTTTCTCCATCACTTTCCCCCCTCTGACTTCCTCATGGCTGATATTAAAATTTCTTCAACTGGTGCATTTTCTGCCATTACTGGGCATAATACTAACAAGGCAAATGGACTTGATGGGGTCCCTCCAGTTGTCCTCAAGAACTGTGCTTCTGTGTTTACACCCTGCCTAGGGAAACTCTTTCACCTTTGTCTATCAGCTTGTATCTTTCATTCTTGCTGGAAGTTTGCTCCCATTCTGCCCGTCCAAAAGAGAGTGACCATTCCCATCCCTTTAGCTATCGCCCAATTGCTTTAACATCCTGTGCTTCAAATGTTTTTGAGTCTGTTCTCGACAAAAAAATTTAAAATCATCTTTCCTATCACAACCTTCTTTCTGATCGTCAGTATGGGTTCCACTAGGGAAGTTTCGCTGGCAATCTTCTCATTTACCTTGCAGACTCCAGGTCATCGTCCTTTTGTGACTTTGGCCAAAGATTTGTCATTGCACTTGACATCTGAAAGGCTTTTGATTGAGTCTGCCGTAAATCTTTAATTTCCAAACTGCCCTCTTACAGTCTCAGTTCTTCTCTATATGCATTCATCTTCCTTTCTGCTCGCTCTATAGCAGCTGTTGCAAACGGCCACAGTTCTTCTCCTAGAGCTATCAATAGTGGTGTTCCTCTGGGCTCTGCCCTATCACCAACTCTCTTCCTTTTAATCACCAATTACCTTCTAAGCTGTACATCTGACCCTATCCACTCATAAGCTGATGACTTCACCCTTCACCATTTCATTCACTTCCTGCAGCATCCATCTCAGCAGTTACTTCAACAAACAAGGGATGAACCATGGCACAGCTAATGTCTGACTCGAGTCATATCTCTGATTGTGGTAAAAGTGCTCTTGTTTTTAATGCATCAGAAACTTTGTTCTTACATCTATCAACCCGACAAAATCTTCTGCAGGAGTATCCTCTAATTTTTAACAATATCCAACTGCATCATGCATCGACTTTAAATATGCCTGGGGTTTCGTTCTCTCCGGATTTATCTTGGAAAAGTCAAATTACCTCTCTTGTAAAATCTGCATTCAAGAACTTTGGTGTGCAAAGCCGATTCTGTTCCTTCTTTATCCCTGCACGGTTGCTGACTTTATATACAGGTTTTAGTCGCCCCTGTGTAGAGTACAACTCCCATATGTGGGGAGGCTCCCCACATACAGCTCTTCTCAACAAGGTGGAGTCAAAGGCTTTTCATTAACTCTCCTCCTCTTACTGCTTCCGTTCAACTTGTGTCTCTTCGCCGCACTGTTGCATCTTTATCTCTTTGGTATCACTATTTCAGTGGTCACTACTCCTACGAACTCTCTACTTGGATTCCTTTACTACTACAGCAGGCGCATAGCACCTGTCTAGCAACAAACTCTCCAGCCCTCTAATGCAAAAGTTAACCGTTAATCCCAGTCCTTCATGTTTGTAACAGGTCAACACTGACACTGTCTCTCTCTCTCTCTCTGTATTTCCTACTGCCGATGATCTCCAGTCTTTCAAATGCAGTGTGTCCAGGCATCTCGAAATGAACGGATCTTGGATTTGGTTTTCTATTATCTTGTTTTTGTTGTTTCTTTAAGGGAACAATCTGCTGGCTTCAGACCTTTGATTCCTTCTTCCTTGCATAAGAAAAAAAAAATCTTAACATGTATAACATTGTGAGGAAGCAGAACGAATGGTTCTTATACTGATGTGTTATAAGTTAGCCTATATTTTAATCAAATTTATTTAAAGTAATTGTTCGTTCAATGGTTGGTCACATCGACGTACTGTTAGTGGTGGATGGATCATATTTGGCATAATTATCAGTGTAGGGCGAACACTTTCGTCATTTACTTCACCCCAACGTACTCACCCTTTCTTTATGCGAGAAAAGGGATCAGCATAATGGTGTTGATGATATAACTGTCATAACTGTAACTAAGCACTTTTTGCTCTAATTCAGCACAGAATTTCCTCCTTAGCACCATATTTAATAATGTCCAGTTCTGTCCTGCATCATCCTTGAACATGCTTGGGGTTTCATTCTCGGGATTTGTCTTGGAAAGAACGTATTACATCTCTTGTGAAATCTGCTTCCAAGAGATTAGGTGTGCTAAGCCGATTCCGAACTTTCTTTACCTCTGCACAGTTGTTGACCTTGTATACGGGTTTTATTCGCCCGTGTATGGAGTACAACTCTCATGTGTGGGGAGGCTCCCCACATGCAGCTCTTCTCAATAGGGTGGAGTCAAAGGCTTTTCGTCTCATTAACTCTCCTCCTCTTACTGATTCCTTTCAACCTTTGTCTCTTTGCTGCACTGTTGCATCTTTATCTCTTTTTTATCGCTACTTCAACGGTCACTGTTCCTCTGAACTGTCTGCTTGCATCCCTCCACCTCCACGACGGGCACGTAGTACCCGTCTAGCAACAAACTTTCATCTCTTTTCTGTCCAACTCTCTAATGCAAGAGTTAACCGTTACTCCCAGTCCTTCATTTATGCAACTGGTCAACTCTGGAACTGCCTTCCTCTGTCTGTATTTCCTACTTCCTATGATCTGCAGCCTTTCAAACGCAGTGTGTCCAGGCATCTCGAAATGAACGAATCTTGAATTTGGCTCTTTTGTAATGTTTTTGCTTTTTCCTGGAAGGAACAGTATACAGGCCTGTGGCCTTTGGTTCCTTCTTCCTTGCATTAAAAAAAAAAAAAGTGGGTACACAAGGCCACCACTGCCTCCTTTACGTAAACAATGCCATGTGATAGGTATCATTGCCCATTTGTTCCTAGTACGTTTATCTCATCTTCGCGATGAGATTCGTCCTTTTGCATCCAATTTCCCGTAGCCCAGTTGCAAAAAATATCCTAGAGTTTTACAACAATTCCATAGCATTTTTCTTCCCCTGGCTACATTAAAGTATTGCCTTGTTTTATCAAGGTAGAGGGACAGCAAATTTAGGCTAAATTAAAGTGGACAGATTTTTGTAAACTTGTGGCTGCTCACTTGAAAAAGCCAGTTGATTATTTAAGAAAAAGATAAATGATTATGAAAATGAATAATTGCTGAGCAAAAACAAATTTGTGCTTGAATAAAAACTCAGGTGATCACGCAGAGATCAGACGAGGACCCCAGTAAAATGTCAGCTGATCACGTGAGCTGTAATCAACTTTTCATGAATATATAATTCAGCTGATTCCGTAAACAAAGGACAGTTAATTATTTTGATAAAATTTTGTGGAAAAGTTTCGAATACATCATGTATTTAGGGATTCGCATTCATAAAAAATCAGTGAAAGATCTGGACCATAGGGAAAATTCAAAGGTCAAGCTCACAAAGAAAGGTTACAATAAAGCCACATGGCAAGTCAGCCTAAAAAGAAGCCTCAGGTGATCATGTAAATGGATGTCAGCTGATGACGTAAATATAACCAGCTGATCCATCTTAGCATGGCGTGCCCTGGGTTCATAAAAATCAGCAAAATCTGGAAAATTTCTCAGACGGGGTAGAGGGGTTCATCATCTTGGTTTAAAAAAAAAACGCATATTATATACAGGTTTTCCGGGTCAACGGTGTTACGTTACGAAATATGTAAAGGATTAGGCAATTTTTTGAGCTTAGCGGCGAGGGTAACCGGGAAATTTACTTCAGGGTGAACAACAGAATTTCATTTCTCTGAGTAAATTAAGATAATTTGCAGGACTGATCTTCTGGGATATGTTATTCCCTTAAATATGATTAAAATTCTTTGTAGAGTTATATTTCAAGCTTGTAAACTTGCTCGTACTTCCAACGTAATCTCTCGAATCAAAGATTACGGATATAATTCCTCTTCATAATTCACTAGACAGACGAATGTACGGCAATAAAGGGAGCAACCACCGACACTTTCACCAGCTGAGACCCTTCAAGCCGATTTTTTTTGGGGGGGTGAGGGGGGTGAGGGAGGGTTCTTGCTACTTCCACATAATTTTGTTTAAATTTTTAATTTTGTAGTGTCAGGGTTAGAAATAGCCTCCATCTGTCGCATATTTCCCTGGTTTCTCTTTCTAAACTGAAAAAACAGATGTCTAAAGGTAGCAAGAGTTAAAAAGTACGTCATCGGATTGAATGGGCTAAGTAGTTCACTCCAATGACGTATCTCAGATTCTCTTATTACTACCTCCAGATTATGTTATTCAGCTTGAGAGTCTTTCAAATCACATGAATTAAATATGACTTTCCTTATCGTCTTCAGTACTAAACGTCAACCCTAAGCGGAATAAAACTGGGTTAAGGGAAACACACACACACACAGACACACACACACACACCTCAATCCTAAGCGGAACAAAATCGATTGGATTAAGGGAAAACACACTCACACCCATCCACACACACACACACACACACACACACACACACACACACAC
>JAGKTI010036972.1:0-10984 GCA_018397915.1 Birgus latro
TATACAGTATATATATATAAATTTAAAGAAGCCCAGCTCACCACTAAGATGGTATTTTTTATGGAGAAATATGTTCATGAAACTCGCCATGGTCTATCATCCTGCTTTTTCAAGCATACTTTGCTTATGGGTTCCAGATGATTTAATTAAATTAGTGATGTGCTAAATATTTAGATTTATTATCTATGAGTACATGAAGAGAGTAAGTACGAAAAGAAAGGTAGTATTTAGCACCCTCCATCAGGTTTATAAAATTATCGCTGTACTCCCAAAACATTGATTACTCTTTGCTACAACATCCCTGCGATATGCCTGTGCTGCAACGCTGCTTCTCTGATAAACAGTATACTCTAGAAAACAGCATACAGTTGTTTTGTTTTTATACTGCACAGTTCACTCACTGAGGTAGACGGTGTGGCATGTATCATGCTATCTGACTTACCCAGCGGTGACTTAGAATACCACTTGTTGTGGCCTGCTAACAATGGCTTTCGGAACTAAAGATGACCGGGAAGCACTACGAATATGGCTTTTAGGAAAATATTAATATGCGTTCTTGCACTCCGCCAAGGCGTCTTTCAAGCATTGGTGTGACGACGGAGTAAGACTTCTTCAACCTTCTGTGGTGAACACAGGAAACACTGGTGGACCTCAGGCATGATAACGGCAATAAATGTCGTGGGTCATTCGATGTACTGTAAATAGCTCGTAAATGCACTCAGTAGTAGCTTAAGTTAATGGTGCTTTGAAGGACAATTTTTATAATATAAAATTCATTAACTTCTCTAGTCTCATTTATAAAAAAATTTCAGTACCTGTCCAAGAATCACAAATTGAAGCACCTCTAGAAGAGTAGTTCTACATACGTGTGACACAGTGCTACAGCTGAACTGTATGCTGAATGAAATTTACGATTAATTTACTGTCGTAACCAAGATTTGCTGTTTCTCGAAGGACAAGGAAAGAAGGTGAACTGTCTTCCCGTGTATCTCGTTCTTCATGTGCTGCAATATTGGGGACAATATAATTATAAGCCTAATCACATATATATTAATCAGAAAAATTTGCTGGATTCCGAAGACTGCACCAGTGGGTTCTGGAAATAAATATCCGCTCTTCAGCAATTTATCCTAATGAAGTGGATCAGTTTATTTGTCCGAAACTGTGCAAACAAATAGTATATAATTATGCCACACTGTGCACCGTAATATTATTTGTTCCTTTTGTTTTGCTCTAGTGGTGGTAATAAAGCATCCTAATTTTTGTGCGCTAGTGAATTTGTTATAAACGCCATTTATAAGAATAAAATTACCTGAGAGTAGGAAGACGACAAAAGGATAACGGAGACTTTTTTTTTTAACTATTCACAACCAAAGCAAAATCGTCTGTTAGTAGGGAATATAGAATAATGTATGTCATTATTATGATGGACATAATTTCTCAAAAAAATAAAATGAAAAATAAAAAAGAGAAAAAAGAGAGAGAAATCTCTACAAGGTGTTGTAACAAATATATTTTTGCCACTTGTCTGCTCATGGCACTTATATAGTTGAGTCACCTGAACTGAAAACCTACAATAGTACAAGATCCGCTGTACTGCTTTTGTTAGCTAGTATTTCATTCACATAATATTTTTTTTTTTTTTTTAGGTACGAGGAGGACGTGTTTAAGTGAAACGTGCTTAATATTTTCCTTTCTTTAGCATCTGGCAATGAAGAGTCGATTCAAACTAGACACAAAGGTTCTCGCCAATGGCTCTGGAAATGGTAAACACTTATACAATACTTTCAAAAACATTTGACTGACTTTAATAAAGGGTCATTTAGGATTCCTATAAAAATATGCTTCCCCTCTGTCGGTGATGCTGTTGACTGATGTTCTGAGAAGAATGAGGAAGCCAGCACTACTATAATATTAGTATACAAGTGCTCGCTTAGGTTCTTATCAAGTAAGTTTTGGGTGTATGTGGATGTGTGTGTGTTTATCTGCATCAGTGATGTCAGATTCAGTTCTTCCCAATGGCCACTTTTCAGTTCTGTTGATCGTCTGAGGGCAAAGTCTACCAACGGTTTTATTACATGTAATTTTGTGACAAACTATCAACACCCCTTATTATCTATTTCAGCTGGTGACTACTCTAACAACTTTTATTTCCATTCACTGTAAGCTACAATAACCATTGACCTCAAATATTTGTAAAACAGGATAATACCTGTTTAGCAAGCATTAACTCACCCAAAATTGTGGTACGTGTGTGTCTGGGAGGCTAGAGCAAGTGTGCTTACGTTTTGCACTTCGTCAGAATTTATCAAAACAGGAAATACTGTTTCCATATTTCCATCAGATGGATGAACAATATTTGCACACTGTATTATACATTATTACTTTAAAGTGCATACAAAATATAAATTTGTAATATAAAATTGGGAACTTGTTGAAAGAAAAAAAATAACGGTATATAATGTAATCCGGGAAAGCCACAGCCTTTTCAAACTTCGGAGAAGTTCGGTACGCTTTCTAACCCTTGCAGTTGCATTGGCTTCTGCTTCCAGTTATTGATACTATTTAAAGGTTTCGTGACATTTTTTTGTTCACCAGTGAATTATTCAAATGGTATATTTATCAATCAAATTATCAATAAATATTTCCTAATAGTGTTCACATATTTGTTCACTTGATAATGACAAATTTTATGGGGTTTTCCATTTGTTATTTCTCATTTTTTCTCAAGTCATACACTCTTGTCCTCTTCGAGGGTCACGAGCCACCAATATGACACCTCTGATCTATCTATCTATCTATCTATCTGTGGCCTTGACCTTTGACTTATTGTTCTAAAATTAGTTTCCTCCTGGGCTGTCTGTCAGTCCTTCCACCAAGTTCTGTTAAAATCGAATAAAAATTGACATATTGCTTACACAAACAAACAAACACACGCCACCCCAAATATAATATCCTCTCTCGCGGACGCGATTGTAAAAAGACTACAGTAGTGAAGGGTTTTAGGGAGACCGGACTGGCATACCCTAACAGGTGCCCGACTTACACCGTGTGAGGGCGTCGGGTAGTGGGAAAAAAACACAAAGTAGAAATAAAGATCAAATGGTAGAGGTGGAGACCAAAATTAATTTTACTGTATATATTCATATACATTATTTTAATAATAGCACCAGGTGCCGTTTAGCTTCTTCACCATAATGACGTCGTTTTATCTTATTCTTGCCATTAGTGAAATAGTATATTCAGCTGTGGAGCGATATTTACTGGCCTCTCAGGGTGTAGTGCCTCAGGAGCTAAGACTTTCTATAGATGCAGCCTTTTTTTTTTTTTTTCCTTCCCAAGCTATTTCTCTCCCCTATTATACTTTTTAATCTTTTCAGTCCAGGTTGCAGGCCTCTACTCTCCCTCAGTAACCTTCGACTTCTACTCCTCCAATCCCTTTCGTGATCTGTTTTTCTCGATGCCTTTTTCTTCCCGCGGAATTTCATTTATTTTTTCAGACTTTGCTTCCTTATCGTTTTGAACCATCGTTAGCTCCCTTTTTATCTTATGTCTCCCCTTGCTTCCCTGTCAAAATTTCTGCATGAGAGTTGGGTGTATTCAATTTGCGCCGGTGGTGACGCTGACACCCTTAACCAAGAAAGTGAGCCAACTTACCTTGACTGTGGAGTGCATCCTATAAATTTATATATTTGCTGTGCCGTCACCTACTTCCTTGCATACTGACGAGACTAAACCAGTAGATAATGCAGACATCAGGAACTCGGGTCACCTATAACTTTATTATAATAAATTCTTAAGTTTGCCAAATGCCTTCGTTCACTATTATTTTTTAATATGAAATAATATTTTTGATGAATATATTTTGTTTTTCTTTAATGAGTTACATTCCTTTTTGTGGGACTATGAGTTTTCAGTCTCGATTTGCACTACGAAGTTGGGGTGACGATGGAGGACAGGGACATATACAAGTGGCAGAAATCTCCAGGATTTTTTTTTTTGGGGGGGAGGTGGGTTATAAAGGGTTAGGGGATCTCTCTATCGTATTCTTCAGCTGCTAAGAAATTTTGTCAAGTCAGGGAGTATCCATTCTTTTGACCATGGAGTTCCATCTGATGGAAGTCGTACCTTCTCAAGTATTAAACCCTGTAATATGGTAGGTTAATTTATAACCCCTCCATTTGCCAACACACAACGATGAGCGCCTAAGCGCAGCCCATGCAGCACTGGCTACAATCCATCCTTCACGATCTTGCTCCCATTTTTTTGTGTTAACTTACATAATAAGAATAAAAAGGTATATTGCGCATTGAGGTTGTTGCTGCCTGTCGAGGACACAGAAACTGAATGGAGTTTGAGTTTCTGAATACCTGGCTGGTGTTCCTTCAAGGGTGATGTGATTTCATTTTCTGCAAAAGCAACCATGGAGTATGGGGTCCTACTCTAGGACCGGTAGTTTTTAACGTCTCAAGAGCTAAGCCCTTCAAACTAGCAAATGGAAGGTTTTATTCTAAAACCCGCCATTTCATCAGTGGAAATCTGATAAAACTTTTGTTAATACCTTAAATATGGGAGGTCTTCCCCAGGTTCAGTAAAGTAGTCTGGAGAGAGCAAGAATGTGTCGAGACAAACGTCATTATAATGAAAGAGTTAACTGGATCTTTATTCCCATACTTCTAACCATATTACTCAAACACACAATTCAGCAGCACACACAAAATGTTTCAAACTGAGCAATATGGCCACCTTTCGAAATCAGTAACTGGTCAGAAAGTAACATATCTCTGTCGTTCTCTAAGGAAGCAGTTTTCTTGACAATTCTTTAGTTCATCGACGTTATTTTATATTCACTCTAGTTACCGCAAGACGATTTAATGTTGCTTAGTAGAGAGACCCCTTTATAATCTAGGGGTTAATGGAGGTTGTTTTAAAGTACTTCAGTCAGAGGTCTCTTCCAAGCTGATTAAAATCGTTCAGCAGTGGCAGAGGTAAAAAAAAAAAAAAAAGACCTTGCTGAAAGGATGAATCTTGCACCAGACTGCGTTACCCATCACGAAGAAAATAGTTCGATTGTGACCTATGTCAGATCTTTACATAAATACGGCAAACGTTTATTGAACCGTAAATATGTTGTTAAAAATAATAGATACGAATGATCCTCTGCTAACAAATTCGAAATATTCAGTTTATAGTTGTGCGTCGTCACCAGCTGATGAATGGCAGAAGGTAAGCTCTACACTGTACAGTATGAATTAGGTTTCACGGTGATAATAGTCTCAAATGCACGGTCTGACAACTTAAATTCTTACCTCTATAAAAGCAAACACTGATCCATAAATATTTTGTACTCTGAAAAGTAGATTGCAGTCACGTTCTTCATTCATCTAATCATCTTTCACCCAGATTAATGCATTTGCAAATTATATCTGCAACCTTCCATCACATTACAATTACCAGAAATACAAACTCTGGTACTGCAATGACGAGATACCGCTCTTGTGTGTTCAAGGAAGAATAATCGGTGAAGTGTGCCCATGATAACCTAGTGATCCAAAGTATAGTCACATTCACTAGTCCTTTTACATAATCTGAAACCCATGTGCAAATTTAACTTCTTCATTAAGGTGTAGATTTTATTCTCTCTTGGTTACGCCTGGCAATTCTGTTCTGCTCAGAAAAAAAAAAATATGAACACTTTCCCCAAGGTTAATAAAGTTCAAAGGGCACTGAACGACAGAACAGAAAATGCATCATCATATTAACGGTGTCAAAATGATTTTGACAAACTTGTCAGTACTAATCAAAACAGTGAATCTCACTTTATGGGTTCCAGCTCCAGATATGTAAAGGGACCATAGGTCGCAGCTTTAGCAAGAAGTCCTAATTATTACTTGACTGGCTATATAATGCTATTTACACGCAGATTGTTCATTTTATGTACAGATTACTGAATAAAACATGATATCTTGTACGCTTATTTTTTTTTTTATCTTATAACCCCTGCCTCAAGTTAACCAATGCTGTGGATACTCAATGTGTCAGTCAATATAATACAGTAACCTGAAGGTAAAATCCAAAGGAGAGTCATAAGAGGTAAGCTAAGAACGAGGAAGAAAGGTTTAATTTGACTGTATTCATTCCTAAAGTCAAAATAACAGGATGGTATATATGTAAATATAAAAAAAATCGTGACATAAAGGTGGGTTAGTTAAAGGATCTGGATGAAGACTCCAATAGCTTAAATATTGAAATGTATGAAGAACAGTGAAAATGAGCCAAACATACCAGAGTATCAAATTATGATGACCAAAATACACTAAGTATGCAACACAGCTTATTTGAACGTCTTTACCAATATAACAGCCATAATCTAAGTTTTACACCAAAATTACTTAGACGCAGTTATACTTATTAGTGCCTTGATAACAAAACATACTGCCTGATTACTGCACAGTAACCATATGAATATACAGTAAGAGAAAAGATCTTCATCCGTTAGCAGTTTGTAGTTCGTCCACAAGCGTTCCTGTTCATAAATGGGGGTAATGGTTATTTGGAAAACTGACTAAAACATCTGATCCTGTTAATCTAACACTGTGTCAATAACGTAAGAGAGCAAGAATTATACAGTCACAAACTGATACACACCATACTTTACAAATTTCAAATGCATGATACAATATCACATAAAGTATAGATGATTGAGGAAGCCTATTTCCTTGGCAAAAGATATGATGGCGACAATAGGTATTCACAAAATTGAAACATTATGTGCCTTTAAAGCCACAGGAACCATACAGTCATCTAAATAAGAACGGAGTACTCCTTTCAGAGGATAGCTATGTGCCAACCATATGTGATCAATCCTTAGTTGAGTCATGAGACTCCAGGTGAATGGGCATGATGTACTGGGACTCTTAAAAGTACATGGACGTTTACGTGAATTTGGGTGCTAGTCCTCACTTGTTTCTGAACGGAATGTTTCGACGCTTGACATTTTATGCACAATCAAGTCACTCTGGATGACGACTGTCAGTCTGCTGTTGTCTGAAGTTAAATATCGCCAACACATTCAATAATGCTATGATAACACAGACAGGATAAAGCCCCAATATTTATGTATAAACTGAGCAAGTGAAATTTGACAGCAATTGTGGCGACCGTGATATGGCCTACTCTATTCGAAAATGTGCTTCGTAAGTTTCACATGATCAATCACCGAATTTTATAATGGATTTCCCAGCGCCAGGTATCAAGGACCTTAGGCTACAATGCAGAAAAATAAGTGAAATGCATTATAGCACATATATTGGAAATGGCGGAAGATAAATAGAAAATAACAAGAAAGGACTAGTGGATTCAAAACAAGGACAAAACACATTTAAGACAAAGTAAGATACATTCAAGAAAATCAATAGAGTAGAAAAACCCAGCTAAGTTGATTATCAGGTGAGCAAAAAACAACATTATGTGATCAACAGAAACGATCGGGAATTCTTTCAGAATATCAGCTAAATGAGCAAGATGGACAAGACGAAATGTACTGGGAAAAGATTGATGACTGGCAACACGATAAAAGAGTCATTCGAGAGTAATAGAGAAAGGATAAGGATGTGCCACATCTTAACAGATTGGAAAATGATTTCCAAACATCTAAATGCCATGGGTGAGACAGGTCTGACCATCTTTAGAAGTGCTAGTAACTTCTCTCATCGGTGACTGACTAAATCCTAAACAGCAGGAAGTTTAGCATTATTAGCCAACCACTAGCATGACTGTCTGTGTTCAGTTAGATTTCTTTGAAAGGCAGAGAAGAATTTAGTGACTACGATAGATAGGAAAGACAAGTGGGCAACTTGTTGACACAAGCCAAAGCATATGTTCACATTGCCCAGGATGATGATATGACCAGCCACTCACAAAACTTCACAGATCTACGCCTGACTGATAACTGGAACAGCTACTCTAGTATCCAGAGGTCATTTGGTTGTGACTGAAAGGCCAACTGCAATTTAAAAAGGCACTAGGAAATTCGGAAAAGAATAAGAATGCTGCAGATTGATAAATATGAGTTTCTCGAACAGTGACCTACAAAGCCTGAAGCTCTTGAGTCAATACAAAGGCCACTGGAAGTCGGATGTATTTACATGAGCGGACAGGTAAGGAAATTGGAAAATATGCACTTCGGGGATCTTAATACCATCAATATAACGTTAGTTAACAGGAGAATGTTCATGCAACTGAGCTTAAACGAACAACTGAAGAGCAAGAGACAGAGAACTCTGAACAAGGTATCATGGAGGAACAAATTAATAGTAATGGTAGAGGCCCAATTAGAAAGGTGGCTGGTTAAAACGAAATAACGTTACCGACAAGGAACTGAGACTAGACTAAATATAAAGACGATATGGAAGACTGAAGCGGGAGTGATAGGAAAAGTGATCTGTAGCAGAGATAAGGAAGGATAGGACTGACTGATCTGGAAACTGATAAAGCCAGGCAAAATAATGCAGGTACTCAGCCACAAGGAAACAGATAAGGGATTTCTGAATCTATGCAGAGGTATTCAACTGGACCTAAAACATTTAAACAATATTGCCAACATTCGCAAAGGAATCCAAGATGGTCTTTATACAGCTATAGTTTTTTTTTTTTTTATGTGTCCGACTCTGGGCATAGGCTTTACAGCCTGCTATCAAGGTCCAGCCGTCCTCATACACCTCTACATGTCACCACTTCGGCGCTAACACCCACCGTCCATATTGAATACATGCTAGGGCTGTCTCATACAGGACTGGTGTATTGGTATTAGCGGGGTTATTTTTACGACATGTCGGCGGGTCTTCTGATAGATCAGTAAAGCCTGATTTTAATGAAATTCAAATCCTTAAACTGTTCCCTGCCTCAGCGAGGATTCGAACCTGGGTCCCACGGGACTGCAAGCCAACTCTCTACCGATCGAGCTACCGCCTCCCCTATTGTACACTGGCATACAGCTGTGCAATTTGTCATGATGTTCGGTTATCAAAATTTGCAGATTTTTATGGTTTGATTTTGACCCCAGAAACCCTTTTAAAATGCTGAAAAAAAAAAAAAAAAAGTTGTAAGGGGATATTGGACTGAGGAACAATTATGCCAAGCTTGACGCAAATTGGAGAAGAATGGCGCAATGTTAGAAAAGTGTTTGGAAGAAAAGAAATGGAGAGAATACTGTAGCTCTCCACACTATTGTGTGTAGGCCTAATAACGCACCACAAATAACCCTAAACTAAAAACCTGTAGAAAAGAAAGGCCTGATAAAGCAATATCAATGCTTGAAAAGATGAAGCAGCAGATAATGGGAAACAGGCATGCTTAGAGGGAATTGCGCCATCCCCCTAAAGGCTTAATTCCAGGCCGACGTTTAACTGCAAACTTAATTACAAACTTTAAAAAACCTGCCTAGCAGAAAACCTAGTGAAAGCTAAATGAAAAGGTGCAGAAAAAAGAAAAAGGGTTTGTGAAGAACTTGAGAAAGACAGGGTGGAGCAGAAGCCACACCGAAAGGAAGTGACGAGGATACAACAGACAATTCTACTAATGCAGAAGAGGGTGAAGTATGGAGTAATGTAGTACCTAGATTTAACTTGACCCAGTAGCGCCCAGTATCCTCAATATAGGACGGAACTGGGCATTTTCAAAATTTATTAAAGAAGGGAACCCTGGGGTAGGGACCAATGAGCTTAGCGACTATGAGCAGATAGGCGGAGGGCGGTACTCGTAGCACCCTTCAGCAAAATCCCTCGCACAGGAACTCTGGGATATAATGAGTTAAGAGAATCTTTGTTGGGGGAAGCAGTGGATTGTCAAAACAATAAAATATCGATAACATCGGTAATGGTGTATCAGCTACTCACGTACAACTCTGCATGTCAATGGGTACTCCTTTTCAAATCTCACTATCATCACAAACTAGGTTTTCTAGCAATTATAACCAACCACAAGGTGCCTTTTGCAATGGAGAGAAACTACAGCAGCCAACACCACATTGGCTCACTGACAGCTCAACGGGAGCTCCTTGTAATGATTTTCTTAAAGATGGCATATGAGAAATAAAGGAAGGGTAATTTTAGAGATTAAAAAGTCTAATATCACACACAAAACTGCGTGACATTTGTAAACTCTAAGAACAACTAGCTTCCCAAAGTTTGACGAATATATAGCGGAAGAATCGAACCATTTGAAGCACACACTAGTATTGATAGGGTTTTCACTGTACTTCTGCAGGTGTAAATTTTCTTTAAACGGAACTGGGAAGATAGTTGTCTTAGACTATACCTACGAGAAACGTCATTGTGCATTGTTAAAAATCCCACTCAGATGAGGTAAATCAAATCCCATGGAGTTTACTCTTGCTCCTTCTCCCTCAGTATCCCTATTTCTGCCATTTAATTCATTGTGTTGGATTTAAAATCTTTGGATACCCACATCAGCACGCCTCTTCGTTGACCCATCCTGCACGGTGTCTAGATGTTGTGATATTCCCGTGGCACCACACTCCACATGTATTACACTTCATCCCTTTGTCATTGTTCTTTTATTTTTTTCACACCTGTCACACACTTTGTCTTCTTCATCAATGACTGCACTCCTACCCATGCACACAACTGAAACTGTGCACTGATTTAAAGCCATCTTTCCTTGTTTCTTATCTTTCCTTTCCCCCTCCCCCCCTTGTGTGACCATGATAGTACATCTATAATTCAGTCACTTGCATGATAGTAGCCAATCCATATACCAAAGTAACTAATTTATCTATCTATCTATTTATCTATTGCCAGACACATTAATCCCATAAAGGATGGCCACAAAGAAATCGTCTCCGCATCGCCCTGTCCCCTTTCATTTCACTGCCCTGCTTCCAGCTCACACCTCCCTCTCTCATTTACCCCTCCATTACATCCCTCCACCTCATCCTTGGCCTCCCCCTCCCCTTTCCGCCCCC
>JAGKTI010036973.1:0-10983 GCA_018397915.1 Birgus latro
GAAAAGATACATATGAGACAACGAGGTAGATAAACATGGGAGGGTCTCTTGAAGAAACCGTACTGCATACTCTACAGACAGGACCTCCGAATCAGCACTTCATCGCCGAAGTCTGACATCCCCGTCCAGTCATACTACTCCCAATTCCTTAAAAAGAAACTGTCTTTTGACTTAAATAATAATTCATGTCTCATTGCAACGATCCTCTGTGTACACTTAGAGAAGAAACGGATTTTCATTTATGAATAATACATGTAATGTAAGAAATACAGAACATTTCACCTGAGTAGATGTATCGCACTTAACTAACTCACATTTATCCCGCAGTCTGTTCCCTCCGTTTCTCCTGTCTCACCTGAGGAGTAAATCATTGTTACATGCTTCAGTGAAAATCTTCGCGGTTAGAGAGAGAGAGAGAGAGAGAGAGAGAGAGAGAGAGCAAATTATAACCATAGTATTTGCTGTGGGACCAGGCAGAGGAGGATTTGAATTTTGTTTCTGATTGTACAAGACCGAGGAACTTATGGATAAAGACAGCTTAAGGGAACTACGACTGAAGAACCAGTAGGACCCGCATTTCCTTTACACAAACACACATACGTTCCTCCACACACACACATGATACACAACCAAAATACCTGAATTGTCATCAGTAGGACACAAATCGTACGTACTGAAACTGTCCGCACTACACGAAGATTAATTCTCATGTTCTAAAATCAGTCTTTCAATTTTCACAGTTACCATTCTGTTTTGGTTGTCGTTTACTCTTGGTGTCTGCAGATGTGAGCCTTCACAACCTCCCTTTCCCCTGCCTCTCCTTATGATACTTTAAGTTTAACTAATACAGTTCTTCTGCAGCTGTGATAACAATATTCGACAAGGATTTCAAATCTGAGGCAAAAATGGGTATCCCAAGGCAATGACGTGGCGTTGATTTCAAATATGACGTTCATTTTGCTCTAGCAAGAACAGTTCTTTCTGAACTCGCTTCCCTCACACGCATCCTTATAGTTCAGTGGTCCTTCTCTTCATCGCTTTATTCGTGCTGTTTTATATATATATATGTAGTGCATAATATCGGACATATACACTGCCAGTTGTCTGCATTCTTTATCTAATGTATGTCTGTGTAAATTCAGTGTGCTTAATATAATTCATTTTTCATATTTATGGGTTGCCAGTGCCTAGCAGATGTGTGAATGATCCTAATGCGTTCTGTTATATATGTGGAAGTTTCACTTCAAAGAAGCAGGAACGGAAGATCACGTCCCTTGTAAAGACAACTTATCTACATCATTTTGGTGTTCAGGTTGGCGACCACGACATACGATGGGCGCCCCATACCTGCTGCATGACTTGCTCCAACTCTCTTCGTGAATACCTAGCAAGAAAGAAAACAGGGATGCCTTTCGCAGTTCCCATGGTGTGGTGAGAACCTATGGTGTGGTGAGAACCTAGTGACCACACAACAGATTTCTACTTTTGCATTACAAAGATTTTTGGATATTTTTCCAAAAACAGAAACAGCATTGTTTATCCAAATTTACCGGCGGCAATAAGACCGGTCAATCACACGGATGACCTTCCCACTGCAAGGCCACCAAGAGATGAATGTGTATTCAAGACTTCAGATGAGGATGAAGATGGAGAGGCATCTGAAGCAGCTGTCCCAGATTCTTTCTTTCTTTCTTTCTTTCTGGTTTATGAGGCTCCATTCCATCAACATGTGATGCTCTGCAGAGATTGTATGTAGGGTGAGAAGTGCTTATAAGTGTGACTGTTGTGTTGCAGTGGCTTTGGATGTGTGTGTAGTCTGTGAACCAAGTGTAATCGGCCCGAGCAAGCCGACTGGGTGCAAGCATACTTTATAGTATGCGACACTGGTTCAACCACATCACTCCTTATATCTGCCAAAGCAATACTTGGTCGGAAGAATGCTCCCAAAGTTTATCACTCTGGCGGGGCACGAACCCTCGTTCTTCAGTGTACGAAAACGCACACTTTACCACTGTACCACAGAGGCTCTGACTTCGAATGTCAGCTGTCTGGCAAAGTACCTCACCTAGTCACCCAAGGCGACCTTAACGATCTTGTACATGACAAAAATTTATTAAAACAACAGCCAGAAATACTCGCTTCAAGACTGCAGGAATGGAACCTGTTCCATCCAGACACAAAGGTGACGAGTTTCTGGAAACAGCAACAAAATTTGGAATGTTTTTTCAAGTTGGACGGAGGAGTATGCTGCTATAGCAATATTAGGCCATGGGCCAGATATGCCCCTCGTACACCCCCCCCCCCACAACCAATTTTTTTTTTTAACCTTTGAGGCCCCCCGAACATGAAATCAACTGATAACAGTGAATAAATATTTTGAACATAAGTTGCATACTACTGTCAAAAATGTTAAATTTCCATCGGTGTCATGCATCAAATTATGCCAACCAAAATAGGCCATCTCTAACAGCTAAAATTGCTTCATCCCTATCAAGATGACCTCTTTGCTTCATTATCTGACGAATCCTCCAAGAAGCTACACGATCAGATAGAATCCTTGAGCCATGATACCTTGGATGCTACTGTAATGGACCCAGCTGTGAATAGAATCGTTGAACAATACACGTAGTTCCGAGAGTCTGTGAGAACTGGAAGCTTGGGGGAAACTGCACAGCTGTGGCTGTCTTGCATGAAACATGTTCGTCTTGTCCTGTCATTGTTAGAAGCCTTGAAGACAAACAACTTTCTTCTGTAAGGCTGCCTCCATTAACCAGATGTCTCCACTCTTCCTCAGCTTTGACGGACAAAATTACGCCAAGTACCGGACATACTTCTCCGTCTTTCTGGCCAACATAGGTGGCTCTCACCCTGAAGCTGTTCCCTATTCAAGAAAGGAGCAGTCAGTGTTGCTCGTTCCTTTGTTCCCGGAAATCGCTGCGACGTGGACAAGACCATGGAAGAAACTTTCATGAGACATGCTAAATCCCATGGAAGAGCACGAACAAGTGCAGCAGGTGTGGCTGGCCTGCTCACCAACTACCAGGCATACCAAAGATGGGTTTGGACAACACATGCTTGATTGCTCTATGTTGATGCTACTCTCAGCTTTGCAAATATGGCCGACAGTGCTGAAGGTACAAAGCATCATAGTGTGCATCCCACTGAGATCAAGAAAGGGGATCTGTTGATAAGGAATGCCACAGATGCAATAAAGAGCTTCCTCAACCCATTCGATGCAGAAGCAAAGGACCAGCTACTGATTCTCTCATCTGGAAGTGCTGCATCTGATGACATTTCAAAAGATGTTCTGAATGCTGAGGTCATTGGTCAACAAGCACGTGATACCTTCGTTGAGAACAGACTGACTTCTTTGAGCCAGTGAAGCGATTACTCCTCAAGACTTTGGAGGACATGAACAAAGTCTTCAAAATGAAGACGACCAAGAATAAAGTTGTCCAGTATAAACAAGGAAATGCTGTGTTTCACCTGCTTCTGAAGCCTCAGAATCACGGCCTGCGTCCGCACTTGAAGGAGTTAATGACTTACCAGTTAACTCCTGTGCCTTACAGCCTGGCCACTGCTGATGGATACCTTGCCAAGACCGACAAGGCAAAAGCATTCCCGTATCTTACCAAAGATTGTGCCGATGCTCGCATTTGCTCATCAGCTGCAACTTTGACCATCTACGACGGAAATGCCAGCTTCTGCCACCTGAGGGAATTGCCAGCTAATTTCACCCAGATTGACTTCAAGGTTTTTGACATCATTGGCAAGACAGGTGACGCTGTTTTTAGCACTGACCAGTACCTTCCTGGATCAGTGAATCCATGGAAAGGCAACGCCGTGGCTGTGGCGAAAAGCTACTACTGAAAAGAGGAGCAACAAAGAGACCATCTGACTGGAAATAATTCATGTCAAATGAAGAAAACAAAGTCCAATTCATCAAACAACTTTTCAAGCTCTGGAGTAGTGACAGCTACGCATTGAAACTATAAGGAAGACAAGTGATCTTCATATGTGAAGGCAAAGCTCATCTGCTAACATCTGAAGATGGTCAGAAAACAGTCGCACAGGACATATTGCCAATGCGATCTTCAGAAGAAAAAACGGACACACGAGTCATACTCTGTGTGAATTATGCCAGGAGCAAGAACTGCCGTTTTATTCGACGGAAAAGTCCAGATTCGGATGTCTTCTTCATCTTGCTGCATTATGCTGCATCCATCAACGACTTCACCATTTTGTTTGACACTGGCACAGGAAACAAACAGAGAGTGATCGATGTCAGCAAGATGGCAGAATTTGGCCAGGTAAAATGTATAGCTCTGATGTGCCTTCATGCATTCAGTGGCTGTGACACCACCAGTGCTTTCAGGAGAATTGGGAACCTGAAGCCCCATGAAGCCACTACTGCGACAAGAGAAATACATCCCAGCATTTGAGAAGTTAGGTGACACCTGCAACATACCAGATACACTTCTTGAAGAACCGGAAAGCTACACATGTTTTTGTATGGCAGAACATCTAAGGTGTCCAAGGTGGATGATCTGCGCTTCATTCGGATAAATGAGGTATGTGCCAAGCAGAATCGCCTCATTCCTTCTGTTAATGTCGATATGGCGGATCTCCCACCCAGCAGGAGGTCCCTAATCCAACACATTCGGAGGGTGAACCTTCAAGTCGGAATCTGTAAAAGAGCACACATTCCTGAACCTGTTATTCCCAGTGCGAGCCAAGGTCATGGTTGGGAGGAACACGATGGAAGCCTGGATTCTCACTGGTATGAAGGAGACATCTTGCCGTGAGGGTTTGCCGACGTGCCCAGGTTACATCTGACTCCACAGACAGTGATGATTCAAATACAGACTTATCAGTTTGCCTGGAAGTGAAAGTGATGGATATGAAAGTGACAGTGATTTTGAAGATTAATATTGATGAACAGTGCAAAAGAAGATTTTCTTTCAGTACTTACTTCTGTTGCTTGTCATAACTGAAATTTAACATTTTTGACGGTAGTATGCAACTTATGTTCAAAATGGTTATTGAATACCAATTTATCCACTGTTATCAGTTGATTTCATGTTCAGGGGACCTCAAAAGTTGAAAAAAAAATGGTTTGGTAGAGTTGTCGGGAGGGTGCATGAGGGGCATATCTGGCCTATGGCCTATATCGCAGGTCTGTTCGAAGCCTTGGGAAGGATTCACGATCCTGACGAATGGAGACTCTTTACAGACTCCAGCCAGTCAGGTCTGAAGACTGTTCTCCTCCACAATGGGAATATGTTACCCAGTATATCGTTTGTTTTAGGTTCTGAATGAACGAAACGCTCGAGTCAGTGCAAAAACTCCTCGTTAGGACTGAGTATGACGAATTCCGATGAAAAATCTGCAGCAGTTTGAAAGTGGTAGCCATGCTGCCTGGACTACAATGATGTTTCACGAAACACTGTTGCTTCCTGTGTTCATGGGACAGCCGTGATGTGCATCAGCAGTACGTCCAGCGTGAGTGGTCTCCCCGAAGTTCCTACGCAGCCAGTGTACACAATGTATGGAACAAACCATTCATCCAAGAGGTAAAAATCATACTTTCTCCTCTTCACATCAAGGTAGGCTTGATGAAAAACTTTGTCAAAGCCTTGAACAAGACAGGTGTGAGCTTCGCATACCTGAAGAAAGTCTTCCTTAAGATTAGCAATGCCAAAATAAAGGAAGGCATTTTCGTTGGCCCACAGATTCGTAGCCTGATGAAAGTCAGTTAGTTTGATGCAACCCTAGAGGCAGACGAACTTAGGGCTTGGAGGTCTCTTAAAAAAATTTGTGCTGGTTTTCTGGGCAGCCATTACAGCAAAGAGTACGTGGAAATCGTTGAAGAGCTCCTGTGCACCATGAACTTGGATGCCGCATGTCCCTTAAAATCCATTTTCTTCACTCACATCTCGTCCCCCCCCCCCATCAAACCTGGGGGATGTTAGTGACGAAAAGGGTGAACATTTTCACCAGAATATTGCGGTAATGAAACAAAGATACTAAGATAGAATTGCGTCTGGTATGATGGCGGATGCTGACATGGGAAACTGATGTAGAACACAAATAGAAATCATCAAAAACTGTACTTTGAGTACCCGTATTCAAAGCGAAATTTACAAACATCGGTAGAATAATAGACATTTTTGTTTCTGCATATTACCTTTACATTCCAGTTAATAATTCTTGGTTAAAAAAAAATACTCCCAGCATAACCAGGCGATAGGAGCATATCGAGTTCTGACTAGTGGAAGAAAAATTTCAAGGCTAAATTTCAGAAAGTCTGTGTGTGATAGAGAAAAAGTAAAAACATATTAGTAACCAGCACCATCAATTTACCTCAAATCTCCCATTCTCACTTCTGAACTGGATAAACAGTTGAAATTTGTCGAGTAGTGTAATGATAGCTGAAGTGAGTGGCAAGAAATGGTGTGGGCTCATGTACACTGTGAGTGGGAATAATATATTTTCATCTATATTGTTAAGAAGTAAGAGTGTTAGTTGTCTGGCATTGTACAGTTCCTGTCGATTCTCTCATTTAAAGTTGCGAGTCAGAGCTGCCAGATCGCTTGATGTTGTGAGTGGAGAGGTATTTCGTAAAGCTATGTATTAATTTTTATTCGTTTCCTTTCTATAATGTTTTGTTTGGATGATTATGTATTATTAACATTTAATTTCCGTTTGTATGCTAAAGCATTTAGAGTGTTAGTGTGTTAGTATGACAGACAACTCTGGCATGTTTTGGATGTCTCCAATTTGGTAACTGTAGGTGCTAGAGTAAACTAGAAGATTTGAGTGTAATGCAAGATTACATAAGGATGGGGGAGAGAATAGAGCAGTGGCAGTCAATTTTAGTTGTACTTGTGGCCTTGTGAAGTTAGTGTAGGTTTTTAAAGACATTGAACATGAGAAGCTCGTGTTTACATTCAGCGCCCCTAGCAGATCTCTCGTTGTACACCTAAAGGCTGTCTCTAGGAAGAACAACTCACTGGGCAACGTCCTTCCGATACCGAACTACTGCTACTGGAGCCTGAGGCAGTATGAGATGAAGATGGAACAAGTGGTGTCAGGAGTTGGGATTAACAAAGTGCTGTAGTGAGTCAAATCTTCTTCATGGAGTCAGAAGGTGTTCAGAAAAGAAGTCATGCTAGGCAGGAAGAGATGTCTCTGGTTGCAATTATGCAGTTACTACAAGCACAAAGTGAAAGACAAAAAGGGCTCAAGAGAGATCTCAGTGAACAACTACAGCACAATGTGAACAGCTACAAGCACAAAATGAAGGATAGAAAAACTCAAGAAACACTACAAGCACAAAGTGAACAGCTAGTGGCACAAAGTGAAGAACAGAAAGAACGATATGAACAACTTCAAGAGACATTACTGGACCAATAGAAGGAGTTGCAACTGAGAATGCAAGGACAGCTAGATGCTTTCATGGGGGAAATGAAGGAAGATCAGCAACAGTTTAATGAGGAAGTATATGTTTAGCTACAGCAGCAGAGGTGAGAGGTAAATAGTAATGTGTTGGAGTGCAGAGAGGACCTAGATGACCAACTGAATGTAGTTAATGAGGGAACTTTTACTGAATGCAGACAGCATGTAGACGACCAACGGAAGGTTAGTGAGGGAATTGTGATGAAGTGCAGACAGCATATTGATGACCAGTGAAAGATAATTAGTGAGAGAATGGAGGCTGTAGAGAAATTTTGCACTGCTGATCTTCAGGTTACTGTACAAGGAGTATATAAATAAAATGAACAGTGTATATTGAATCTTGACGAATTCCAAGCATCTAAAGATAGCATTACAGGGCTAAGTAATCAGAATGCAGTTTTGAGTCCTGAACTTAATTATGATGCCCCAGTTTTTAGGCCTGAAACCACTGAAGTGCATGGCTATAATGGGGGTCCAATTACAAAGAAACCTAAGGAAATTGATGATGAAGTATCTCGGGAAACTTACGGTCTGAAATTTGAGTTACTTCCTGATCAGAATGGTTGGGATGATAGGCAGAGGGCAGTCCAGCTTGCTACTAGCCTTAGGGGTGCCGCAGTGGAGGAGAGGAACAGGTATCATTCCTTAGAGTGCCTGAGCACAGATGTGTAACCATGTACTAATCTAAGGTTTATAGTGCAAGACTCTGCACCGGTGTACAGGTTCGAGGTCAATCTCCCCAGCAGCTTGTTCATGACCTGGAGAGTATGGTACACAAGGTGTACCCTGGAGCAGCACCTTACCTGTTGGCTATTCTTCTGCGGGACCAGTTCGTCAATGCTGTTGACAGTGCAGAGTTGAAAGTGTAGGTGAGACAGGCACAGCCCAGAAGCATGCAAGAAGTAGTAGCCAGGGCTCTGGAATTTGAGTCCTTCGTCAGGTCGAGTATGTCCTCTTTTCAGGCAGGTCGTAGTGCAGGATTCAAGTCAAGAAAGGGGCAAGTATGTGAAGTAAAAAAAATTGAAGGAAGTTGCTGGTACTGTGAGAAGCCAGGAAACAGGAAAGTGGACTGCTACAAGTGAAAGGGGGAACAGGAGATGACAGGAGGAGGTTGCAGGTTCTACGGGAAGCCATGACACAGGAAGGAGGATTGTTACAAATGAAAGAAGGAACAAGAACATAGCAGTCCAAGGAAATCTACAACTTTGACAAAAGGGTGTTGGACATGTAGTAAGGTGGGACACTTCAGTTTTGAGTGTATAAAGAAGAAATTAAAGGATAAGAAGAAGGCTGCAGGAGACCAGAAAGAAGCAGAAAACTAGTGGAGGCTAGTGTTAAGGAGCAACCACCACCCGGCTTATCCCAAGTAGTCCCACCACCGACAAAATGCAAGAGAACTGCTATTGACAGTGTGCAGGTAGATGGAAGAAGAGACGGAATGAAGTGTTCCATGGTGATTGACTCAGAGCAAACTTTTGTGAGGACTGAAGTGTTACATCATTTGTATCTGCCTGAGACATCAGAACATTTGTGTGGCGTACCTCGACACCACAGAGAACTGAGAGGATACTTGGATGTCTGGATTGAAGTAGCAGGGCAAGAGGCCATGCTTCCAGTCTATGTAGCCGAGATGGAGGATCCTTGCCTTTTTGGTCTGGACTATCTGATGGTCATGAGATGTGAGCTGGACTTCTCCATGAAGCTGAAGGTTCAAGGAATGTCGATTCCCGTCACGGCAGTGAGATATACCAGTTCTGGTGGCGAGGCGAGGGCACTCCACTATTGCTCCAGCACAAAAGGTGAGTGGCTCTTTTGACAGCCGTCTAGGGGTAGTGGAGCTTAATGTACAGTGCAAGACGAAGGCCGGAGTGATGGTAGGGCGAACTTTGGTGGAAACAGGTGCAGGTGAAGTGCTGGTTGTGGTGGTCAATTTCTCCAGTGAGCCACAGAAGATCAGCGAGGGAAAAGTTGTGAGACTATGCCAGGTGGTGGGCCCTGAGTCGCATCAGTGGAAGGCTCTTAAAAGGAGTCTTGTCAGAGAAGATGGGAATCTGCCACACCACTTACAAGACCTGTTTTCAGAGTTATCAGTGCCTGGATGACTCACAGGTGCTGCAGTCAAGGCAACTGCTTGTGAAGTTTGCTGATATCTTTTCCACCAGACACCTAGAAATGGGATGCACAGCTCTGGTAGAGCATTGTACTGACGTCGGTGATCACCTCCCGATTAAACAGCTAGCTCAGAGGATAGCGCCAGCCCAAAGGCAAGAAATGGAGAAGGTGATGGAGAATCTTCAAAGTCAGGAAGTGATAGAAAAGTCCAGCCGTCCTTGGGCATCAGCAGTTGTTCTGGTAAGGATGAAGGATGGCTCAGTAAGGTGCTGTGTGGATTACTGAGCACTGAATGAAGTGACAGTGAAGGATGCATACCCCTTGCCAAGAACTGATGACATGCCAGATGCTCTGGCATGTGCCAATTGGTTCTCCACCCTAGACAAGAAAAGCAGGATACCATCAGGTCAAGGTTGCAAAAAAGGACAAGGAGTAAACAGCCTTATCATACAGGCAGGGTTTATGGCAGCTCAGAGTGATGCCATTTGGCC
The DNA here is from genome assembly GCA_018397915.1 of Birgus latro. Lineage (NCBI taxonomy): Eukaryota > Metazoa > Arthropoda > Malacostraca > Decapoda > Coenobitidae > Birgus > Birgus latro. The sequence continues at coordinate 10,062 of JAGKTI010036973.1, forward strand.
TATGAAACGCCCTGGCAACTTTTGAGCATCTCATGGATTGAGTACTGGAAGGCCTGCACTGGCAGACAATTCTCATCTATCTGGATGATGTAATTGTGTTTGGACGGACTTTCGACCAGGAGCTGGAGAGTCTGTCAGAGGTGTTCAACAGGATTCGAGCAGCACACCTCAGGCTGAACCCCAAGAAGTGCTACTTGTTCCAGAAGGAAGTGAAGTACCTGGGACACATTGCAGGTGAGGGCGGCGTCCTTACTGATCCAGAGAGGGTGGCAGATGTGAAAAACTGGCGGGTTCCAACATGTGTGAAGGAACTACGAGTTTCGTGGGCTTCTGTACCAAATATTGGTGTTTTGTCAAGGAGTTTGCAACAATAGCCGCACCACTGCACAAGTTGTTGGGGAAGAGTCAGAAGTTTATGTGGACTGCAGTGACTCGGAAGGCATTCGATGAACTTAAGCACGCGTCATTAAGTTTTCCAGCATTGCCATTCCCAGATCAGTGTCAGCTATTCATCATGGACTGTGACACTAGTGGCCAAGGTATTAGATGAGTCCTGTCACAGAAGAAGGGTGACAAAGAGTATGTGGTGGCATATTACAGCAAGAAGTTCAGCCCACCAGAGCAGAACTACTGTGTAACCCATAAGGATCTCTTGGCAGTGATGAAGAGCCTTGAATTCTTCCATCCCTACTTGTATGGTTATTACTTCATCATCAGGAGAGACCATGCAGCACTGAAGTGGCTGAAGACATTAGAGAATCCGGATGGACAACTATCATGCTGGCTTAGGAAGCTGGACAGGCACAACAATGAGGTGCAGCACTGTCCTGGGCGGATACTTGGCAATGCTGACAGCTTGAGTCGTCGACCTTGTGACCAAGATTGCAGGCAGTGCAGTATTAAAGAAAATAATAACAAGAAA
>JAGKTI010036975.1:0-10983 GCA_018397915.1 Birgus latro
AAGGCTTATTATGATAAGAAAGCAAAGCTTCGGAAGTTTAGTCCAGGTGATAAATGCCTGGTGTTACTCCCCACTGCCCAGAACAAGTTATTGGCACAGTGGAAGGGTCCATACGATGTAGTAGAGCGCGTTTCAGACCTCAACTACATAATCCAGATGGGGAGTCTTCGGAAAAGATTCCACATTAATATGTTGAAGGCATATTATGAGCCAAACTCTGAGGAAGCTGGTTTTCCTGTTCTAAGAGACAGTGACCAGCCATCAGAAGAAACTGGGGCAGTCATGGTGATCCCAACCGGGGACACTGACGACGGGCCCTTAACCGTTCAGTCCTGGCAGGAGGAGACCGTCGGAGATGTCTTACTTAATACTGGCTTAGCATTAGATGACCAAAATGTCATAAGGTCACTGCTCTGTCGGTATGCTGGTGTCTTCTCTGACCAACCTAGACTCGCAAAGGTTGAGTGTCACAAGATTGAGTTGACCAGCAATACTCCTGTAAAAGTTAAGCCATATCCAATCCCCATGCGACTACTGGACGCAGTAGATAAGGAAATTGCCGACATGGAGGCTGCAGGTATCATTGAAAGGTCCTCATCTCCATACTGCAGTCCAATGGTAGTAGTCCGGAAGAAGGATGGAGGAGTAAGGATTTGTGGCGATTATAGGAGGCTAAACACAATTACTAAAGTGGACGCTGAGCCAATGGGTGACCATATTGCCATCTTCTCCAAGCTGGCAGGGTCACAATATTTCACAAAGCTTGATCTAGCGAAAGGATTCTTCCAGATTCCCCTTCATCCCGAGTGTTGTCAGTTCACCGCTTTTGCTACTCCTAGGGGGTTGTACCAGTACAAAGTCCTTCCATTTGGACTTACCAATTCCCCAGCAGTATTTAATCGAGCCATGAGGCAAGTGCTCCATGGTATTGTAGGAGTAGAAATGTTTGTTGATGATGTCCTTGTCCATTCTGCCACGTTGGAGGGGCACCTCAGACTCTTGGAAATTGTCTTCAGTAGACTCCAGAGTTTCAACATGACTGTGAAACCTAGCAAGTGTAAGATTGCGCACAGTGGAGTTCCTCGGACATATCGTTGGCAACAATTGCTGCAGGTGTCAGGGCGATAAGATCAGAAAAGTTAAGGAAGCGCTGAGACCCGTGACCAAGAAACAAGTCAGGGCATTCCTCGGCTTAGCGGGGTATTATAGAAGTTTTATCCCCAATTTTGCTCTCATTGCCCAGCCGTTGCACGAGACGCTTTGGAAGTATGCCCCAAATACCACTGAATGGGGAGAAGCGCAAGAGAGATCCTTTACCACCCTCAAGAACATGCTGTGTAAGGAGCCCATTTTACAGCTCCCTAATTCCAATAAACCTTTCGTACTGCGTACCGACACCTCACAAGATGGAGTAGGTGCAGTACTGATGCAAGAATCAGAGGGTGGAATTTTCCCAGTGGCGTATCACAGCCGTAAACTAAAACCCGCTGAGAGGAATTATAGTACTGTGGAGAAGGAACTCTTGGCTGTGGTTGATGGTATTAAGAAATATTACTATTATTTGTACGGAGCACCATTTACCTTGGAAACTGATCATATGCCACTCACTAGTCTCAGCACAACTAGGACGGCTAATGCAAGGCTGACACGCTGGACACAGTATTTGCAGCAATTTAACTTTCATGTGAGGTACATCAAGGGAAGTGACAATGTGGGCGCAGACCTGATGTCTCGCCTACTGAATGATGATTAATGTGGGTATCTGTTGTACACTGGGTTTCCTAAGACTGTGCTGTTCTAAGAGATTTGAGCAATCCAAGAACTAGCTTGGTTCCCAGTCAGTACTATATGATTAATGTGGGTGTCTGTTGTACACTGGGTTTCCTAAGACTGTGCTGTTCTAAGAGATTTGAGCAATCCAAGAACTAGCTTGGTTCCCAGTCAGTACTATGCTGCTAAGACCTCACGTCTCGCTTGGTGGCCCCACAGGACATAATATGTCTGGGGTCTGTACATACATATGTACTGTAGCTTATAAGTGCACCGTAGATTAAGGTAGGTTAAGGGGGGAAGTCCGAGACCCCGCAGAGGCAATCTGAGGCTGAGTTGAATTACCTTGTGGTGTGCCTCGAGCTGTGGGCCTTCCTGAGGATTCCCGGAGATTACACAGAAGCCACATGAGTGTTCACACCCATGCAGGGTGTTAAAATGTGACCTGCCAAAGTTGCATAGGGATTCTCGACTACCTTTACTAATTATAAGTGTGCAGTCACGGTGAACCCAACCGAGGACACCGATGACAAACGGGCAGTCAAGGTGACAAGCCCTTTGTAATGATAAGCATAATTATAAGCGTGCAGTCACGGTGAACCCAACCGAGGACACCGATGACAAACGGGCAGTCGAGGTGATGGGCCCTTTGTAATGATAAGTATAGCTATAAGTGTGCAGTCACGGTGAGCCCAACCGAGGACACTGATGACAGGCGGGTAGTCGTGGTGCGATCCCAGCCAAGGGCACCGACGATGAGCCCTTTATTAGGCGTAAGTGTAGGTTAGAAAAGGCAACTATTAAGGAAATAATGGCGACATACGTATGAAATTTGCTGTTGGCTGACTTTCAGCCAAAGAGTACCTTCTTTTGTGTGTGTGGATTGACTGCTGGGTGGATGAAATTGTAATTTAGTGCAACTCCTTTTATTGACACTATTGATACTCCACCTTGACTCATCCCACAGGTACAGTCGTTGGGTGAAGAAGATGTCCAGGACCATTGATTGTCTGCTGCACGCTGGCACTTCATCTCCTCTGCCCTCGTTGCCTTTATTATTGCATTAACATGTATTATTATTATTGCTTACACGTAGGTACAGTTACACTACAACTGCCACACCTACACCGTGTATCACATACACCACGCTACATAACAATTAGTTGTCAATGTAAATGTAGCGAATTTTCGCTCAGTTTGACGTGAGTACAGGATTTTCCACTGTCGTCTCGGAGTTTTTCCATCAAGCTTGCTTTCCTTAACGTAAATACGAGGTTTTTACACTCACAGGCGACACTGTTTTCCTCCTGTAACAGGATAGTACACACACCACAGTGTGAATCTTGTGTGACTGAGCTAGGATGCATATATATATACTGTATATAATGTCAAATTTTACTAGAGTAAAATTTGAATTTTTTCAAGGGCGTAATGTCACGAATTTTCTACATCGTAACGTTATGTTAAGTGAATCGTGACATTAAGCAATAATTTTTGAATTGTCGGCTCGTTCTGCCTGAACCGTTATGCGCCCGTCGAACCATCTTTCCGCGCTCGTCGCACTATGTATTCAAATCGGAGCTCAGTCTGCCTTTAGCCACAGAACGAGCGGGCCGTGGCCACACAAAAAGCTCGAGTGATCGTTTTTCTTAGCGATTTCAGATTTCAGCTTGTGTTGGCGTGTGTTCCCGAGCTCCCACCAATCTTTGGTGATCGACTGCAGTACAGTCTCATCCATACCTATTAGTATTTTCCTGTTTTCCTAGACTTAAGCTTTTTGAGATATTTAGCTGTTTGTCTGAGTGAGCGAGTGCATTCCCTTCCTTTGATTTGAATTGGAGTCATGTAATGTAAATTTATTTGTTTGTATTTAATAAATTTACAGTTCGTTTTCTTGAGCTTTGTTAAATGTAACAGTCGTGTTTAATTTCCCACTTATTTAATATAGTTTTGCTACTCCACGTTAGCACAACTCTTTGTATTAAATCACGACTGGTACTTAGGCCAGCTTTTAGCATTAATCCTTAAATCCGTTGTGCTAGCTAGGAGTCTGGCTCAGCCAAGATCCTGTTATCTTTATTATTATCATTTTTGATTGTTAAGGGGAGCAACTAACTTTCTTAGAGGCCAACGGTACAATATTACAGCCTAATAGAGCGTCTAGTCTCTGCTGCGTACCGTTGAGAAAGTCTATAAATTCTCGACTCTAGAGAATTGGCGAAGTGAGCCAGTATAAAGTGAAATCGCTGCTCGACTGCACAAGTCTATTCTCTCTTAGTAAATGACTCGATAGTCATTCTTAGCACACATAGCTATACTCGCCTCCTCCCTCCTTCAAATTCGCTCAGGTATACCTTTTTCGCCACTCTACTGTCATCCATTCTCTCCACATGACCAAACCATCTCAGTATTCTCCCTTCGATTCTGGTGTCCACAGACTTCCTCAGTCTGCATCTTTCAAGAATCACATTATTCTGTATCCTATCCACTCTCTGTACTCCACATACATTCCTCAACAGTCCCATCTCCACTGCTCTTACTCTTGACTTTTCATTTTCATGCCTCACCGTAGTCTCACATCCGTATGTTAAAGTTAGCACTAGCACTCCTTCATGTAAGCCTCATACAGCTGCAACACTCAAGCCTCCATTTTTTATCAAGGCCTTCATAGCACCAGTTATTCTCCTTTCTTGTGTCACTCTACTTTCCACTTCTTCTGCAAAATAATAATATATGACAGAATCTTACCATGTACATTTTGCACTACTGCAAAACAATAAAATCACATTTTATGCCTCTGGGGTGCATTTAAAAGAAGGTAATGTTTCAAATGGAATTTGTTAATGTGGTACTGGATATGAGTGGTGAGTAATGTATATAGAGTACTGCAATGATATGTCATAAAACTATGTATGATATCTGGGAACATATAAGAGAGGTTAATTGGGGTAACTGATATGATGTAATGACCTTTCTAATTCCAGGACAGTGGGTGAATAACCTATCAGAGGCTCAAAGTCCAAAATTGCAGAGACGAGCACCACTGCAAAGTCCTCCCATGGCAGATGCCTCTGCCTTTACTTGGCTATTCTAATTATCCCATTCCTACCATCTACACAATATGGCTTGCAAACTACAGGTTCTTGTAGTGAATTAATTATATGAATCCATGCAAGTTCTAAGTTTAGCGGCAAAGTATCCCTCTTTATCACAGCCCCTCACCCTTTCCCTAAGGTCTTTTCCCTCTCCAATACAGCATCAATCTCCTTCTTACAGCATCAAGACACTTTATGCCAAGGGAGGGACCTCCATCTAGCCGCAAATTATTCTGGTGGCTTTCTGGATAATGTATATTGCTTTACAGCAACATATTACTCATGAACATCAAAAGTTGCTGCATTAATCACCTCACTCATTTACCCATCCTTCTCTACAATTCATTCCACTGGTATTTTGGAAACAGTTTCTACAGACATTACTTCCAACATGTGTCCTTTAAGTATTTCCCAAGCTTTGCTATAGTACTGTCATTACACTACTCAACAAGAATTTCAGTTTAGAGACAAAAATGGGTATGCCAAGGCAATAGCGTGGTGATAATTTCAAGTATGATGCTCATTTTGCTCTGGTACGTACAGCTTTTCTGAACTCACTACCCTCACATGCATCCCTATAGTACAGTGGTCTTTCTTTTCATCACTTTATTTGTACTCTTTATACTGTATATCTTTATATATATGTACTGTATAAAAACCAGCATATACACTGCCAATTGTCTACATCCACTATCTAATGTATGTCTGTGTAAATTCTCTATCCTTAATATAACTTTTATTTCAGATTTATGGGTTGACAATGCCTCGCAGATGTTTGAATTATCCACTGAGCTCTATAGTATGGAGAGGCTTTCTCATGGGTACCACTGCATAATTTATGTAGCCGCCACTAGCACGGCTGGTGTAGCGGCAGCCATGTTACACCACGCCTGATGCCCCCGTCTTTGTACTGAGCTGCTCTGTGGGTTGCTGAAAGCAGCTGATGATTCTGGAAAATATTGGGCCATGGTCCACTGTGCAGCTTACAGATGCAAAAATGGGCATAGGAATTCATTGAAGAGAGATGGCATTACTATATCTTGTTGCTAATTCCATAACATTACCGCCCTCTGGGGTGGGGTGGGAAGATTCTTCCCCATTAACCCTAAATGAATGAGGCTACTAAAAGGGGCCCATATATCTCCAGTCTTTCTCTCCACATCCTCTTCTCTTCTGTTCACACTCTCTTGTAGATATTTCCATGTTTCTTCTGGCCTTTATCAATCTGGACATTTGGTTTCATGACATGGATAGTCTAAGGACTTCCCACACCATTTCAACACCATTACTTTGACATAAAACAGCTTCAACATCACTACCATTTCAACATTAATACCACGTTATCTTTTCCCTTTCTGTCATTACCTTTCTCTGCCTTAGTGCCGTAAAGGGTAAATTCTGCACTGCAGCAACCTATGGTGCTGTTTTATACTCACTGGCTTAATGTACCCCATATAATTCGTTCAACTAGGCCGAAAAAAAAAGTCACAATCCATACATGTTTTTGTATTATAAGCAACTAGTGTAGGTGTTTCAATATGGTGGACAAAATCACACGCTCGCAGCAGAGATAGCCTCTCCATACTATACAGCTCAGTGGAATTATCCTAATGCTTTCTGTTATATACGTGAAGTTTCACTCCAAAGAAGCAGAAATGGACGATCACATCCCTTGTAAAGACAGATTATCTACATATTTTGGCATTAAGATTGGCGACCAAGACAAACAATGGGTACCCCATATCTGCTGCATGACTTGTTTCAACTCTCTCTAGGAATGGCAAGCAGACAGGAACAAGGATGCCTTTTGCAGTGCTCATGGTGTGGAGACAACTAGTGACCACACAACAGACTACTACTTTTGCATGACAAAAGTTGTGGGATTTTGTTCAAAAAAACAAAAACAGCACTGTTTATCCAAATTTACCATCAGCAATAAGACCAATTGAACACACAGAGGACCTTCCCATTCCAAGGCCACCAACAAATAAATGTGTATTCCAGACTTCAGATGAAAATGAAGATGGAGAGCCATCTGAAGCAGCTGCCCGATTTTGATATCATATGTCAGCTGTCTGACAAAGTACCACATCTAGTCACCCAAGGAGACCTTAACTATCTTGTACATAACCTAAATTTATCAAAACAACAGTAAGAACTACTAGGTTTGAGATTGCAAGAATGGAACCAGTTGCATCTAGACACACAGCTGACGAGTTTTAGGAAGCGACAACAAAATCTGGAATGTTTTTCCAAGTCAGACGAAGGAGTATACTACTGCAGCAAAATTATGAGTCTGTTTGAAGCTATGGGAAGGATTCACGATCCTGATGAATGGCGACTTTTTACTGGCTCCAGCAAATCAGGTCTGAAGGCTGTTCTCCTCCATAAAGGGGACATGTTACCCAATACACAACTTGTTTTAGCTCCTGAAATGAAGGAAATGTACGAGTCAATGCAAAAACTCCTTGTTTTGACCGAATACAACAAATTCCGATGGAAAATCCACAGCGATTTGAAAGTGGTAGCCATACTGATTGGACTACAAGGAGGTTTCACAAAATACTGTTGCTTCCTGTGTTTATAGGACAGTCATGATGTGCAGCTGTATTACATCCACCATGAGTGGCCTCCCAGAAGTTCTTATGAAGCCAATGTACACATAGTACGAAACAAATCACTCGTCTAAGCGGAAGATATCACACTTCCGCCTCTTCACATCATTAGGGCTGATGAAAAACTTCATCAAAACCTTGGAAAAGACAGATGTTGGTTTCACACACTTGAAGTAAGTCTTCCCTAAGATTAGAGGTGCCAAATTGAAGGAAGGCATTTTCGTTGGCCCACAAATTCAGAGCGTGATGAAAGAGCCTAATTTGATGCAATCCTTGAGGTAGACGAACTTACGGCTTGGAGGTCTCTAAAGAAATTTTGTGCTGGTTTTCTAGGCGGCTATTGCAGTGAAGATTATGTGGAAATCATTGAAGAGCTCCTGGTTGCGTAACATGAACTTGGATGCTGCATGTCCCTTAAAATCCATTTTTTTCACTCATCCCAGTTTTTCCAAAATATTTGGATGATGTTTGTGACGAACAGGGTGAACATTTTCACCAAGATATTGCATCAATGGAACAAAGATACCAAGGTAGAACTGGTGCTTGTATGATGGCAGACTGTTATTGGATGCTGACATGGGAAACTGATGTACAGCACACAAAGAAATCATCAAATCAGCACTATGAGTACCTGTATTCACAGTGAAATTTACTTAGAGCGGTGGAATAATACCTTTGATTTTGTCTCAGCATATTATTTTTACATCCCAATTCATATTTCACAACTTAAAAAATAGTGTGGATAGTGAACTGAATGAATTTTTCTATCTGAAGGTTGGATTGAAACAGGGATGTGTCAAGTTAACTTGGCTGTTCAATCTGTATATGGGTTATAAAAGAGATATAATGTAGGGCAGTGCATGTTGAAGCAGCCCTGATGAGAGAGGGCAGTGTTTGGAAACTCCCTTTACTGTTGTTTGCAGATGATTCTGTGTTGTTAAGTGAAGACGAAGGGGAGCGGCAAGGCTTGGTGGATGAGTTTGGGAGTGTGTGTAAGAAACGAAATCTAAAGGTGAATGTAGGGATGAGTAAAGTTATGGTTCTTGAGAGAAACTAAGTCACTAAATGTACAGTGAGGTTGGATTAGGAGAAACTGGAAAATGTGAGTGTACTAAAGTACTTAGGCAGTGTGATGAGTAAGGATGGAAGTTTAGAGGCTGAAGTGCATGAAAGGGTACAAGGAAGAAAGGTTGCTGGTTTCCTGAAAGCAGTGATAAGAAACAGGGAGGTGAGCATGGAAGTGAAAAAGTTACTGCATGACAGTATTTTGATACCAACTCTAACATATGGAAGTGAAGCTTGGACCATGTTGGAGGGACACAAGTCAAGAGTGAGAGCAGTGGAAATGAGTTATATGAGAGGAGCATGTGGAGTCACATGGAGAGACAGACTGACAAACGTGGAAAGGAAGAAGCGTTGTGGTGTGGATGTGGATGTGATAGGAAGTGTTAGGATACACACACTGAGGTGGTTTGGCCATGTGGAGAAGATGGAGAGCGAGAGACTGATGAAGAGAGGGTATGAGAGTGAGGTGGAGGGGAGGAGAGGGAGGGGGAGGCCAAGGATGAGATGGAGGGATGGAGTAGAGAGGTATATGAGAGAGGGGTGTGTGAGCTGGGAGCAGGGCAGTAAAGTGGTGGGGGACAGGGCGACAAGGAGGCGATTTGTTTGTGACCACTCCTTACAGGATTAAGGCGTCTGGCAACAGATAGATAGATTTTTAAAATATTCCCGGCATAGGATATTAGTAGTGAAAATTTTGGTCGGGCAAAAATTGGTTTCAGTTATATCGGCATATGCTCCACAGGTGGGATTGGATGACACAGAGAAGGATAGATTTTGGGATGATTTAATACGTGTAGTGAGTGGTATGGGTGATGATTAGGTAGTGGTTCTTAGAGGGGATTTAAATGGTCATGTGGGTGAAGCAGCTCAAGGTTATGAAGGAGTCCATGGAGGATGTGCATATGGTGTGAGGAATGCGGAAGGGGAAAGAATACTCGAGTTTGGGGAGGCTATGGACATGATTGTGTGCAACACACATTTTAGGAAAAGAATCAGCCGGTTGATTACGTATGAGTCCGGGGGAAATAGTAATCAGATAGATTATTTTCTGGTCAGGAGGGTTGATAGGAGATTAGTGAGGGATGTTAAAGTTATAGGAAGCGAGGAGTGTATGCAGCAGCACAAACTGTTGATTTGTGACATGGTGCTTAAGGAACGAGTGATGAGGAGGAGGACATATATACCTAGGAGGAAAATATGGAAGCTGGGAAAGCAATCAGTAAGGGATGCCTTTTATAGTAAGATAAGGAGAGTGGTGGCTGAACAGGAAGCCATAGATAGAGGCGTTAATGAACAGTATAGAGCCCTTAAGAACAACCTCTTGAGAGTTACTGATACAATATGCGGTTGGACAAGAGGCCCACCAAGACATAAAGTAACTTGGTGGTGGGATGAGGGTGTAGAAGCTGCAGTTAAGGAGAAAAGAAGGCTTTTCCGGGAATGGAAAGGGAGAAGTACTTAGCTGCCAAGCGCAGGGCTAGAAGAGAGGTATACAGGGCGAAGTCTGAGTCACAGAGACTTTTACTTGATAATCTAAATCATGGAGAAAGGAAAAATATGATTTTTAGGGTGGCAAATCAGGTGAAGAGGGATAATCGGGACATTGTACGTGAGCAGTGTGTGAAGAATGATGATGGAAGGGTAGTCGTGAGCAGTGAGGATATTAAAGATGCATGGAGAGAGCATTATAGCCGATTGTTGAATGAGGAGTTTGATTGGGATAGAGAAGGTTTGGAGCCCGCTGATCCAGTGTTTGGCCCTTGGCCTTTGATTGACGCTGCTACTGTGAGTGAGGCAATAGGCAGGATGTGGGTGGGGAAGGCGGCAGGTGTGTCTGGGTTGACTGCCGAAATGTTGAAGGCCTCAGGAGATACTGGGGTGAGGTTAGTCACTGACCTGATAAACTGGATTATATATGAGTGTGTTGTCCCAGATGATTGGCTGAGGAGTGTAATCGTAAATGTGTACAAAGGAAAGGGTGATGCCCTGGAAAGGGGAAATTACAGAGGTATAAAGCTCTTAGATCAGATAATGAAAGTAATGGAGAGAGTTCCAGAAGGTATGATTAGAGAAAAAGTGAATATCGATGAGATGCAGTTTGGGTTTATGCCAGGCAGGGGGACCACTGATGCCATATTCATTGTTCGACAGATTCAAGAAAAATATATTGGAAAGAAAAGGGAATTGTATTTTGTTTTTGTTGATTTGGAAAAGGCCTTTGACAGAGTCCCTAGAGAGGTGGTGTCGGGAAGCCGACAAGCATCCCCTCAGGCAGGTGTAAGCAGACACGCAGCTGTTGCAGATGTGGAGGCAAATACACCTGCTGGACGTGAGTTTAGAGTGAAGCACGGGCAGAAGAGAAAGGGTAGAGATTTCGATGTCGATTCTATGTACAGCTGTGGGCAATAAATATAGGGAGGTGGAATAAGGAAGGGAGG
>JAGKTI010036976.1:0-10983 GCA_018397915.1 Birgus latro
GTTAATGTGTCGGCCTGTCTCAGCTACCTCCCTTTCCTTGGGGGAAGCAGCGTAGGAATATAGATAGATAGATGGACCAAGACTTTTGACCATGAGTGACCTTGAAAGGTCAAATGCGAGGTTACGGATTTTCAGAGGGTGTAAATTGAAGCAGTTGAAAATAAAATAACTGCTGTCGGGCAAGGTTCCATGTGCCTGGCACCACTTGTTTTCACTGCGCTTACTCTTGACTTGTGTCCTTCCAACAACGCCCAAGCTTCACTTCCATACGTTCGAGTTGGTATCACAATACTACCATGCAGCGACTTCTTTACGTCCATGCCCACTTCCCTGTTCCTTATCACTGCCTTCAAAGAACAAGCAACCTTTCTTCCTTAGTGTACCCATTCAAGCACTTCATTCTCCAAATATCCATCTTTACTCATCACACTACCCAAATACTTAAATGCACTTACATTTTCCATTTCCTCATCATCCAACATCACTACATTCAGTGCCTTAATTTCTCTTGAAGACCATAACTTTAGTCTTTCCTTCATGTACCTTTACATTCCGTTTCTTACACACTCTCCCAAACTCATTCAACAAACCTTGCAGCTACGTCTTCACTTAACAATACATTATAATCTGCAAACAAGAGTACAGAGAATTTCGAAACGTTGCCCTCTTTCATTAAAGCCGCTCCAACATCCACTGCCCTACCTTGTATCTCTTTTAATACCCCATCCATACAACCATGGAGACATGACACATCACTGTTTTAATCCAACATTAAAATGGAAAAATTCACTCAATGCACTAGCCACACGCACTGTAAACGTAGCCCCTCATGCATACTCTTCACGGCATTCAACAAATTCCCATTTACTCCATATATTTTTAAAATTTTCCACAATCCTTGTCTATCCACCCTGTCATATGCCTTCTCAAAATCCATGAAGGCCGCATATAACCTCTAGCACTTTTTTTTTTTTTTATCCAAGGAACAAGGAACCAAAGGCCATGGGCCCACATACTGTTCGCTCCAAGAAAAAGCAAAGACAATACAAAAGAGAGCCAAATTCAAGATCCATTCATTTCGAGATGCCTGGACACACTGCGTTTGAAAGACTGGAGATCATAGGAAGTAGGGAATACAGACAGAGGAAGACAGTTCCAGAGTCGACCAGTTGCATAAATGAAGGACTGGGAGTAACGGTTAACTCTTGCATTAGAGAGTTGGACAGAAAAGGGATGAGAGTTTGTTGCTAGAAAGGTACTACGTGCTTGTCGTAGAGGTGGAGGGATGCAAGCAGACAGTTCAGAGGAACAGTGACCGTTGAAGTAAGTAGCGATAGAAGAGAGATAAAGATGCAACAGTGCGGCGAAGAGACAAAGGTTGAAGAGAATCAGTAAGAGGCGGAGAGTTAATGAGACGAAAAGCCTTTGACTCCACCCTATTGAGAAGAGCTGCATGTGGGAAGCTTCCCCACACATGAGAGTTGTACTCCATACACGGGCGAATAAAACCCGTGTATAAGGTCAACAACTGTGCAGGGGAAAAGGAAGTTCGGAGTCGGGCCAGCACACCTAATCTCTTGGAAGCAGATTTCACAAGAGATGTAATATGTTCTTTCCAAGACAAATCTCGAGAGGATGAAACCCCAAGCATGTTCAAGGATGATGCAGGACCGAGCTGGACATTATTAAACTTTAGTGGGTAATCCTGAGGAAGATTTTTTTGGGTTGATAAATGTAACAACTGAGTTTTTGATGCATTAAAAATAACAAGATTATTTTTACCCCAGTCAGAGATACGAGCCAAGTCAGACATTAGGTGTGCCACAGCCTCATCCCTTGTTTGTTGAAGTAACTGCTGAGATGAACGTTGTGGGAACCGAATGGAGACGTGAAGGGTGGAATCATCAGCATATGAGTGGATAGTGTTAGATGTACAGCTTAGAAGGTCATTGATGAATAAAAAGAAGAGAGTTGGTGATAGGGCAGAGCCCTGAGGAACACCAGTGTTGACAGGTCTAGGAGAAGAACGATGGCCGTCTACAACAGCGGCTATAGAACGACCAGAAAGGAAGCTAGAGATGAAGGCACAGATAGAAGGATAGAAACCGTAGGAGGGCAATTTGGAAATAAAAGATTTATGCCAGACTCGATCGAAAGCCTTTGAGATGTCAAGCGCAATGTCAAAGCTTTCGCCAAAGTCCCGAAAGGAGGATGACCAGGAGTCTGAAAGGTATGTGAGAAGATCGTCAGTGGAGCGTCCCTGACGGAACCCATACTGACGATCAGAAAGAAGGTTGTGACAAGAAAGATGCTTTAAGTTTTTTCTGATAAGAATTGACTCAAAAACTTTTGAGACACAGGATGTTAAAGCAATTGGACGATAGTTAGAGGGTTGGGAATGGTCACCCTTCTTTGGGACTGGCTGAATGAGAGCAAACTTCCAGCAAGAAGGAAAGGTGCAAGTTGACAGACAAAGGCGAAAGAGTTTACCTAGGCAGGGTGTAAGCACAGAAACACAGTTTTTGAGGACAACAGGAGGGACTCCATCAGGCCCATATGCCTTGTTAGTACTGAGGCCAGTGATGGCAGAAAATACATCAACTGAAGAAATTTTAATGTCATTCATGAGGAAGTCAGAGGGGGGAGATGGAGGAATAGCACCGAAATCGTGTAAGATGGAACTGGAGGAGAAAGTCTGAGCGAAAAGAACTTCTTTATTAGTAGAAGAAATAGCTACAGAGCCATCAGAGTAGAAAAGAGGAGGGAAGGATGATGAGGTAAAGTTGTTAGAAAGGTTTTTGGCAAGGTGCCAGAAGGAGCGAGAAGAGTTCGAGTTGGAGAGTTGGGAACATTTAGCACGGATGAAATTATTTTTAGCAGAGCGAAGAACAGACTTGGCACGATTCCAGGCAGAAATATAATAAGGTGTGATTCAGGGGAGAGTTGGCTCCGGTATCTTTTATAGGCCCTCTCCTTGTTGCGGACAGCATTAGAACAAGCGTGATTAAACCAAGGGTTTCTTGCATTAGTCAGAGGATATGAAAAAGGAATGTATGCTTTCATGCTCGAGAGAATAACCTCCGTAATGCGCAAGGCACACTCAGATGGCTCCCGGCCATGGAAGCAATAATCATTCAAAGGAAAATAAAAAAAGTGCTGCCTGAGGGGCTCCCAATCTGCAGCTACAAAGTGCCACAGGCGGCGTTTCTTTGGAGGGTCCACAGGCAGTATTGGAGCAATAGGAGAGGTTAAGGTAATAAGGTTATGATCGGAGGAGCCCAACGGAGAAAAAAGATTAACAGTATAAGCAGAAGGATTAGTTGTCAGGAAAAGGTCAAGTATGTTGGAACTCTCTCCAAGGCGGTCAGGGATACGGGTATGGTGCGTACAAGCTGCTCTAGGTCATTAAGGATAGAAAAGATGTAGGCTTGTTCACCAGGTGGATCAGTAAAAGGAGAGGAGAGCCAAACGTGGTGGTGAACATTGAAATCTCCTAAAATGGAGGTTCCAGAGAAAGGAGAAATGGATAGAATGTGTTCCATCGTAGACGTAAGATAGTCAAAGAATTTTGGATAGTCAGTAGAATTAGGAGATAAGTAAACAGCACAGATATATTTAGTCAGAGAAAGACAGGAAAGCCGAAGCCAGAGAGTAGAGAATTCAGAAGAATCAAGTTCAGGAACACGAGAGCAAGATTGATCATTGTGTACATATACGCAACAGCCACCTTTGGCTTTGAAACGAGAATAGAAAAAGTAGGAGGATACAGAAAAGGGTTTGCTGTCAGTTGTCTCAGACAGCTGAGTCTCATAGAGAAAGAGAAGGTGAGGTTTAGAGGAGAAGAGGTGGTGCTCAACAGAGCGAAAGTTAGAGGAAAGACCGCGAATGTTACAGAAATGAAGAAGGAGTGAGTCAGACAGTGGTTCCAGGCAGCTCCGAGAGTCGTCACCGGGAGAGGGGCGGATGGTGGGGGCATTTATTGTCCCCCCCCCCTGGGGACTCCTAGGCATGGTTCACTTGCGCCATTTTTTTTTTTTTTTTTGCAATTTTTGNGCATGCTGGTCTACTCTCTGTGTTACTGAGACACTGAAAAAGTTCAGCAAAGGGGGATGGTCAGGAACAAGTCCTGAGGGCTGATGAAACGGGAGCTCCAGCTTTCCCTGTCATCAGCCTTCCATCCACCTTGGGAGTACTGCCCTGCTCGACTGGTGCTACAGTCTTCTGCTTACCCACAAAAATTTGCCGGACTAACTAAAAGCCTTTCCCTCATAAACTGTTTGCAAATATTAGCATATCTTCGTTTTCATACCGTTATTTAGCACCCAGTTGCCTATCCTGACGAAAATTTCGGAAAACTAATTTTCGCATATTTTTGCGTGTAGCGATTTCCGGCACAAGAACATGGAAGAAAAGAACAAATGCACAGGCAGACAGACACGTACACAGCTTGAATATATTATTTAGAGATAATTATACTGTCTGTGTTTCCCAGCGATATTATATATTGTAGTCTATAGGTTTCTGCCTGTCCACCGATTTGTTTCTGTTCTTCTCATTCTGCGATTTCCATTATGTGTTCCCTCTCGATCTAACAGTTCTGTGAATTATGTTCCTTGAGGAAAATTCCTCAGAGTTTTTGCCTCTTTTATGATAAGTTTTATAGTGTGTGTGTGTGTGTGTGTGTGTGTGTGTGTGTGTGTGTGCACTGTTTTACTTGTTTATGTGTCATTATTACTAATCCATCTCGGGTTTTACCAGTGAACATCTGTCATTTCATCCGCCTTTATATACTGTTGTCTCTCTCACATCCCACATCCCAGGACTCGTTTGAGTAGTGGCTGAGCGGTTTACCTGTACCATTTATGTATATACTGTAAATTACCAGCAAAACTATATAAATATGCTTTCTTAATCATTCTGATATATACAGATGTGTTTATTATCTGTTCATACATTATTTCATAATCCTTTGTGGCAACCCTATCTGCTGATTTCAGTTAGTTACAAATTTTACTAAGCTCAGTGTTTCAGCTCGGCTCTTTCTAATGCATCGAGGGGGAGCAGAGTAGCATAGACCCTCACCAGGGCAAATTGTGCCACTACGCCGTCCTGACCAAGTGGTGTAATCCTCAAGCTTTGTAAAACATGTAATAGGCGTCCACACTGAAAGTGTTGAACGTGTTCGAGTGAGCGAGCGAACAAATCATGCAGTGATGAATATTGTCTTATGTCGTTCATCATATTCCTCTGATTTTCTGACCTGAAACGACTAAAAACAACTTACTAGATTACACCAAAAATATTCCCTCACACTTCCTAAAACCAATTGTCTCAGCAATCGCCGGAAAATACTGCTGCACTACTCACTCAACCTTAGACTGTTACTTCTTGTGCAGCCGGCTGTTATGCTAATCTGCCTTATAAAATACTGTTTGCTCGATTAACGGAAAAACTGTTAGGGATAATGGGTTGTATAAGAACTGAAAATAATTGAGGATATTTATGCAGTTTCCAAATTGGTGTCTATCTTCCTTGTAACTTCAAAATTGGCCGTGATATCCAAAAAAGTTCGCTACTGTACTACACAGTTTTTCTCCCGACCCCTGCTCCCATTTCTTGCTGATGCAATAAATCTTTCACTAGAGTACATATGTCGGGGGTCCAAACTTTGACTAAATTTGGTGAATAATTAAGTAATATAATATACAAATCCTCACTCCAGTTTGCATCAAACCTTAAGATAAATTGAAGCAACAAAACAGCATTCAACTATAATAAACCACACCAGTGTCTTAAAAATCTCTATATAGAATATATTCTATCTAGGACAAAGACGGTCCAGGAAATACACACCCCCAATATGTATTAATACGTACCATGTCTGTAGCATAAATGTTTCAGCCTCTTGGTAGATCCATTTAAAAAAAAAAGACGTAACATAATTGAAACGTTGATATAAAGGACTGACTTGCAAACAACAATACACACACTATCATTGCATTTAAGAGATATCCCACTCAGTGCAGAACAAAATTAATGAACCAAAGATAATAACTTTGTGTGCCGAAGACGAAGAATGTACACTCGAAAGCACTAATTTCTCCCCCTTAATAGCCGGAGTCGCGACCAGTGAGCGACCAGGCGATCGAACACCCCACATCCACCGCCCCTACCCTAACGCCAGTTTGAATGTTGTTGGATAGATGTGGAGCGGCCAAGCTGGTGATGATACAATGTGTCATGATTGTTTTTATGGACAATCAGAACCAGTAGGGGTAAGTATGTAAATGCATTTAAAATGTATTCGGATAATCAGAACCAGTAGGGATAAGTATATAAAGGCATTTAAAGTGTATTACTGTGCTTTTATCCACAACATGAGAAAGGCACAACAATGAAAAGACTTACAATGTATTCTGTGTTATTGGCTATATACTTACCTCCAGTATTATATGTTACAAATAAGTAAAGTGAACGCATCTGTTGAAAGGTACGATGTCTTCTCATACATCCCCGCTCCCATCTCCACCACCCTTCTCTTTGGATTCGTATCAACGAAACTCCTCTCTTATCGTATCGTCCCCCACTCCTAGCCATTGTTAACCAACGTAAACAAAGATAATAATGGAATGATGCATCAAGTATTGATCATATTAATAATAGCATACACCTCTGTATGAAGCACCAACAAATCATTAACATACAATACTTTGGTATACCTGTTCTTGTCATTATTGGATGAACGAAACGAATCAGAGATCAGTTCTGACGAACCACAAACTCTCTAATCAAACGAAAATATGCCAACCTCTTGTCACAACAGTGACACAATGTCATTATGTATACGACTGACCCAGATTCAGTCGTATACATATTGATAGTGTGTCACTGTTGTAAAAAGAGGTCGGAATATTTACGTTAAAGTAGAGTTTGTGGTTCGTCAGAGCTGAGCCCTGATTCTTTTGGTTAATGCAGTATTGACAGGAACATAAATTTTATGTGTTTATAATATAAGGCTTAAACTGCCACATTAATATGGATTAATGGACGTCCAAAATAACACAACCTGTTAACGAAAAAAAAAAATAATAAGTCCTTGTAACACAAGATCCAACTTGCAGTGCGTATGTCACGTAACAGATTACAGCAGAATGAAACAGTTGGCAGGTGTACCGAAGTATTGTATGTTATCGATTAGTTGGTGATTAATACAGAGGTGTATGGTAATATTAATATGATCAATATCTGGCAGATCGTTTCATCACCATCTTTGTTTACGTTGGTTAACAATGGGTGGGAGTGGGGGACGATACGATAACAGAGGCGTTTGGTGGAGACAGGAATCCAGAGAGAAGGGTAGAGGTGATGAGAGCGAGAATGTGTGAGAAAAGATATAGCTTTCAACAGATGCTGTTCACTTTACTTATTTGTAACATTATATTATACGACGTAAGTATATATGGACAATACATTGTAGGTCTGCTTTCATTTTCGTGCATTTCTCTTATGTTATTGATAAAAGCACAGTATTACACATTAATGCATTTACATACTTAACCCTACTGGTTCTAATTGTCTATAAAAACAACCAAAACAAACTGTAACATCGCCACTTCGACCGTTCCACATCTATCCAACAACGTTAATACTGGGGTTTGGGTAGGGGTGGTGGGTGTTGGGTGTTCGATCGCCTGGTCGCTCACTGGCAGCGACTCCAACTACAAGGGGGGAGAAATTAGTGCTTTCGGGTGTACCATATACAGGACATATCACACACAAAACAAACCCAGGTAAAACAAACTAATTGGAAGTCAGATCTGGCTCGTCTGACTATGCAAGACAAGATTATATTCAAGAAAATCCAAGCGCAAGCCAGGTAAGAGTATAAGAACACATACTGACAGATAATAACAATTGATCCAAGACAAGAGGAAAGAGAAGAAGCACTAAGCGGAGAACACGCAACCAGCGCACACACACACACACACACACACACACACACACACACACGTCAGCCACTGGGCAATTTAAATGAAGGACCAGATCTCGACTCTTCCACCAATAGTTTGCAAGAAAAAAGGAAGAAATAGGATTAGCACGTAGGAGAGGGAAAATGGACAGGCAAGAAAAGAGAGAGTAGACAGGGTAGAAATGAGAAAAAGAAAGGGAGAAAGAAAGAACAGAAGGTACAAACCGGTGGGAGAAAGAGGAAGGATAGTAATGATTAGAGTGTTGAAGTGTGGCTGGAGAGAGAGGGAGAAGAGGGAATTAAAGTGCCATACCAAAACTCCAAGTAATCTAAATCGGAGGAAAGTAACGTAACAGGGAAGTTTGCTGTTTTATACAACAAGGAAGCATTAATCAGCAGTGGGAAAAAGACGGTGGAGGTTAGGAAAGAAACTGGAGAGAAAACTAGTATACACAAAACTGTAACACACGCACTCAGACAGATAGATAGATAGATAGAGAGAGAGAGAGAGAGAGAGAGAGAGAGAGAAAGGAGGGGGCTGAGTGAATGAATGAATAAACGAGTATTCAAATAAATGGATGCATATAGGTTTTAGAGGAGTTTATTTCATACCAAGGGTTGTCTACACAAAATCTGTAAAGCATGAATAAAATGATTAAGACGAAGAAAGATTGAAATCAACTTGGATGCCATACCATATTGGAAGCACATCGATAAAACAGACTGATATGAACACGTAAAATGATCATAAACTATAAACTCAAAACTTAACAGAATAAAGAAACTTCTGTATGTAACGAAAATCACGTCACTTAAAAAATAAAGTATCTTGTCCACATTAAAGGTGGTCTAGCCAAGAATGTAACGTGGCCAATACCTTTGTGGAAGGCCTTGGAAGACTGGGAAAAAGTCAGATCGTCTTCCTCGAATAGGTGGACAAGATCTAAATACAAATACCAAAGTTAGCTGAGAAGAATATAATGCTGGCAGAAAGGGACCAGTGACCAGCATCAAGTTAACAATGGAGATACGGAAGTGTAAAGGCATTCTTTAGGTATTCCCATGCAGTACACACCGAGAGGGTCAAGGGAAACAAAGAAACAAAACTATATACATTTATTTACAATTAAAATTAAATACTCACAATTCATCAGAAACAATATTAATAGATCATTCCCAGGCCTCTTCCCAGACAAAAGAAAGCAAGATAAACCTCGATAATATTCTCCGGGAGATTTAGTAGAGTCCCATATTGGAGAATAAGCAAGTAACACCAGGCACGGGGTCAAATGAAAGTTGTGACCTTGCATACACCAGGTACAGTCTTCATGGTGGAAGATGTGCCAAACACAAGACACGGTCAGTAGTGGAAGTTGGGATGGTGAACCCACGTTCAGTGCCTGGGCACAAAGTACCGAGCCACACCACAGGGAACTTAGATGACCTGGGAAACCTCTTGTCCTAACTTGAATGGATTCCTCTCCGGCCCGGCCCTAGGCAGGAGGAGGATCCTCAACCAAGAAAACATCAATATAAATAATAGAAATCATATACACTTAAATATTTAAACAAAAAGAAATTTACATATATACACCACGCATAAATATAATACAAGTACTAATCCCATCACCTAAAAGAAGTATAATGAAGTATCCCTTTACCTTGTTGCCTGGTGCTTCAAAGTAGAGTGAAGAGATTTTTTTCTTTTTCTTTTTTTTTCTTTTGGGGCTTAATGGCCATCGTCCGCTTGGGGGACATTAGGCCAGCCAAATATATGGAGCACGATGATAGCGTCTCACGTCACTAGCGGCCAAGCTCTTACTGCGGTCGTGGCGGGAGCATGTGGTAGAAGGCTCTCAGATCAGCTAGACGTACCTCCTCCCGGCGGATGATCAGGATGGGTCTGATCGCCTCACCCATGTCGGCAGCCCGGAGCAGATCGTAGAGGGTGGTATAGGTCGTGGCTCCGAGCTGGTACGACCGGGTGTGGGCATCGAGGGTCAGGAAGCGGCGGTAGGAGGCTACATCTAGCCGACCCTTGAGGTCGATGATTGGAGGGCGAGATGGAGGGCCCTCCGCTGCTGGAGGAGGGGAGGACTCACGAATCTCCTCCTCTGCCGAGGAGCAGGTCGACGCTTCCTCGGCCATGGAGGCAGTATCTGAAGAATCCTGCCCCTCCTCCGTCATCGCTGGTTGCTCGTGAATTTCTGCCGTGGTCTGAACCGTGGTCTTGGACATTGCCGGGTCGTCAACAGAGGGAGTGGCAGTTTCCCTGTTGAGGGGAGCCTCGAGACGCAGCCTCTTCCTCGGGGTCTGACGAGGGGCAGCAGATCGTCGCTGCCGGGCCCTACGCTCCCGTCGGCGGGGAATCGAGTGTACATCGCGGGCGAAGCACTCGGGGATGACAAGGGAAGGCAGCCCGTTCTCCTCAAAAATCCTAGGGAGGAGAACGCGCAAAGCCCCCTTATCACCCCCACAAAAAGCCTTCGCCGTCGCGACACACATCTCCACGAGTAGATTTAGTTGTTTGGGATTCCCAGGATCCCTAGCCCGATGTCCCTGGGCCGTGAGACGTCGCCGTGCATAAGCAGAGCCCTGCACAGCCACACCTCCCGGTCCAGTAACATCCCGGGCCTCAGGACCCTTTGGGGTCCCAAACAAACTAAATTCCACCCGCTCTCCATCACCTAGGGAGCGTTGGAGGTGGCGTGGATTCGGCTTAACGATCGCCGAGCGGTGCACAAAAACATCAACACCAGTATCCTGGCGTTTGATGAACCCGTACCCCGCACTCACGTTAAACCAAATCACCCTCCCCTTGATCTTCTGGGCTGCAGGAACCTGTGGCTGACTTGTAGCCCCCCTCAACGGGTCGCAGGCATTGTCAGCACTGACGTCTGTCATGGTCGGCTGCTGGCTCCTCTCTCCTCATCTCGATCGCCGAAGAGATTGGCTCACCTACCCCCTTTATATAGAGGCAGAATGAGGCCTCAATACACCAAGCAACGAAGCAA
>JAGKTI010036977.1:0-10983 GCA_018397915.1 Birgus latro
AGAGAGAGAGAGAGAGAGAGAGAGAGAGAGAGAGAGAGAGAGATTTCCGTCCTCTTCTGCTTTAACAGGGGTTGTAGTAAGATATAGTGATGGTGGTGATGGTTGTAACAGTGAGATGTGCTGTGGTGGTGGCTATGGTGGTGGAGCTGGTGGTTGTAATAGTGATATGTGCTGCTGGTTGTGGTGTGGTGGTGATACTTTAGTAGTGAGATGTGATGTGGTTGTGGTTTGGTGGCGGTGGTGGTGGTGCTGGCAATGGTAGAAGTGAGATCTGCTGGTGGTTGTGGTAGTGTTAGTGGTGGATGTGGTGTGAAGGGGGAAGTACACCCTGTGAATAAGGTAACTGTAAATCGACTGGTACTTGTTTTCATAATAATCATCGCGTCAGAATACAAATGGGTGTGGTGGGTGGAACGGAGTGGGCGAGATGGGCTAGACTAGTGATGGGAGGGGGATCACGACGAGGAAAGTGTACCCAGTGAATATGCTGTTCTAGGTCGGGAGCCAGTGTTATAATGTTGACTACATCGGAGAGGAAATGGGTGAGATAGGTGGGAAGGAATGGGCGGGATGGACTGGAGGGTAACTAGGTTAATGCAGATATGAAGGTGTGAGCAATAAAATATCTATACAAAAATAAATAAATAAATGCGCTGCTTAAACGTCCAATGTTTGAGATGTTGCTTCAGGCCATTTTGAACTGCATGGGCTGGGTGGAGACGAAAGTTCACTATGTCCTTGGATGGTGATGGGTAATTGGCTTTGACAGGTTAAGAAAACCTTGCGATGATGAGTACCTTAGGTCATTTGAGAGCCTAGGCAGTTAGTTTTACGATGGTCAACACATCAGAGCAGAAATGGGCGGGTTGAGTGGGGAGGAATGGTCAAGATGGGCTGAGATGGTGATGGGTGGTGAGGATGAGAAGAAAACTATATGTTGTGGAACGTGTGTTGTAGGTAGATTCGAAGGTATAAGCCAAGGGTGGTGGGAAAAATAAGCGTGCATTAGTGAGAAAGAAGTGGGTGAGGTGGGCAAACATGGTGGTGGGCAGGGTGGGATGATTACACCCTGTGAGAGATGGTGCTGTATGAGGAGAGACGATTGTGGTGGGATTCGTCACAAAAGTTATGTTTCGTGGGACAGTGCGGTAGAAAAAGGGTGGGTTGGGTGGGAAGGAGTGGGTTGGACCAGGTGGGATGGTGGTGGGTTATGGGGCAGAGCGTGGGTAATACACTTATTGTAGGTTGATCTGTATGCGGTGGGATGGTGGTGGGTTATGTCTGAAACTGTACCGTAATGGGCATTCTGTAAGTTCGCCTAATCATCCACCACGCCTGCTTTACACTTGGGGTTAATCCGTCTCTTTCCTAACACACCACGGTAGAGAGAATTAGCTTTAGAGAGACATACCAAACCTCTCTCAGCCTTGGAGTATTAGCCAGCAGAGGAAGGTGAGCAGCAGAAGGGGTGAAATATTAGACGATTATTTGTCTCAGTTGCACTTCTCTTTCTCCCCCATATACTGTCTTACCATATCTCTGCATAAAAAGAAAAAAAAAAGAAAAAACTCTTCTAACCCCATTCTTCGTGTTACCTCTCGTACTCTCACGCAACCAAGATACTGTGTACGTTTATTCAAATACCATTCTATCATTCACTTCAATAACTTTATTTGTATTTTCAGCTTGATTTTCTTTACCTCAATATATTTTTATTTAACACCCAATATCTCCTGATTTTCTATAATGGCTCCTGTATCCCCATATTTCCTAATTTAAATAACGTCGTTTGGAGATGCAGTAAAATAGACGCCATCGTTCACTCAGCACGTTGCCGCCTCTTGCAGCTTGTTATTGCTACCACTTGAGAATTATCTTTTAGTATGAACTTTAAAAATAGGCTGGGTTAGCAACGATTTACTGAATGGTGTATGTAACGTATCCAAATAGAACAGCATTCAGTCAAGAGTAAACATCAGCAAATGCCATTGATAGTTCTTATAAGCTATCTTACTGAAAATTTAATGACGCGTTTTATATTTTCTTTCTGCCAACAGACGATGTGATTCAGCTCATTAGATTTTTGTTTTTCTTTAGTGACCCGGTTAACTATGGATTTCATCAATTCCTTGACCAATAAGGAACTCTCCACATCTTTAAAAAAAGAAAAAAAAGATCGTCTGGTGGTAACAGGAACGGCAAAAAATATTCCATAGCAGTTAATGGGTCAACGAAGGCTATATCTAACCTCTTCATTTCGATCAGCCTGTCTCGCAGCCTGAATAAAGCAATCTGACAAAGTCAAGAATTAAAGATAAAACATAGTACTTAAGCGGCTAAAGAATTCTGCACCTAACGTTTCTCATTTTTCTCTCTCTCTCTGCCTAAATAAATTCTTCTAGTGATACCAAGAATATTTAGGCAAAAAGTAATAGAAAACTACATCCAAATTCTCCCAGTTCGAGCAGTCTCTTCAGATGTCAATAAAAACGACTAGTGAAAGCTGAAATATAAAAGCTTCCCCGTAGTCTAAGAAATAAAGAAGGACTATTTAATTCATGACTTAATATTCTCTTTCAGTATAAAATCTTTAAGTACTACGGGAATACAGCGACCTAAGTACAGCACCCACCAGCCATCAATAGCTCCCGGGAACAACGTTGGGCTCTCAGGCAAATGGGTATTGATCACACTTAAGCTGTTTGCATGATGGGATATTAAGTTGCACGTGTTGCAGAGGAGTGAGGAGCTTCAACATTATTACCCCAACCTGTCTAGGGTATGTGGAAGGTCTTATCAGACTTACTGTGTGGAGGGAGAAGGGCTTGATGGAAGTGTATGGTGTGGTGTGTGGTGAAGTGTGGCGTGGGTGTGTGGTGTGGTAGTTTGTGGTGTTGTGGTTTATGGGACAGCAGTCAGGAGTATGGTTATATGTAGTGTGGTAGGAAAGAGTGTGTTAGTGTGTGGTGTCGTAGTTTATGGTGTGTCAGTGTGTAGTGTGGCAAGGAATAGTATTTAAGTGTGAGGGGAAGGCAATGTGGTGGTTAGTGGTACCGTAATATGTGTGTGTGTGTGTGTGTGTGTGTGTGTGTGTTTGTTTGTTTTGGTGATGTATGGTGTAGTACAATGTGTTGTGTTACTGTGGCAGTGTGTGAAGTGGTAGTGTGTGGGATGGCAGTAATATGGTACAGCGTGGTGTAGCAGTGTGTAGTGAAGCAGTGTGTGGACTGGTTGTATGTGGTATGGCAATGTGAGGTTTAGCATGTGTGGTTTGTCAGTGTCAGGTGTGGCAGCGTGTGATGTGGCAGTGAATGGTCTGGTGGTGTGTGGTGTGGTAGTGTATGGTGTGGTAGAATATGGTGTGGCGGTGTGTAATGTGGCTGAGTAAGGAGTAACAGAGCGAGTTCTAACAATGTGTTGTGTGGCCGAGTATGGTGTGCCAGTGTGTGACGTGGCAGTGTGAGATCTGGCACTGTGAGGGGAGCGAGTGTGTGGTGTGCAAGTGTGTGGTGAGCAAGTGTGTGGTGTGCAAGTGTGTGGTGTGCCAGGGATTGGTGTGGCTGTGTGAGGGATGGAAGTGTGTGGTGTGGCTGTGTTAGGTGCTGAAGTGTACAGTGTGACAGTTCAAGTTGCAACTGTGTCTGGTCAGCCAGCGTGATATGTGACAGAGTGAGATGTGACACTGTAAGTGGCAGCAATGTGGGGTGTGGTTGTGTTTGATGTACCAGTGTGAGGTGTTGTTGTGTGTGATGTACCAGTGTGAGGTGTGGTTGTGTGTGATGTACCAGTGTGAGGTGTGGCAGTGTACGTTTGGTAAATTTCCAGCCGCAATTAATTCATAGCTGAGTGAATTGATATCGTTAAATAATTGTTGCGTTTTGTGATGCAGAGAATTAATGTTTTTATTGGTTATTACAGTTTGTTATCCAGGTGTACCAGACTGTGATATAACATGACTGGAGAGGAATGTGGAGGTAGAAGAACTGAATACAGTATACAGAAGTGGCAAACATGAGAGGAGATAGTGTATGTAGATGAAAATGATTGTGTATTTGCTGAAGAATAAATGTAAGTGCAAAAGAACATTCATGAATGGACTAACAACAGAATAATATATATAGTAAGTACGTAAAAAAAAAATACAGCAGCATAATAACAGTGTGAAGAGAATATGTGAAAAATATTGGAGGAATTATTCAAGAATATACCAATAATTCGTGCAGAATAATGGAACAAAAAGGGAATTAATGAAGAATACTAAAACGTGAAGAAGAATTTATGAAAATACACAATTAAAGATTTCCGATATAATAAGTGAATCATTTAAACTTTGGTGACGTCGTAATATCGCTTACTCTTTATGCAATCAGACGATTTTCTTCGGCTTTGGAGAGAGAGAGAGAGAGAGAGAGAGAGAGAGAGAGAGAGAGAGAGAGAAGCTACGAGGGAGAACTATGGAGAAAGAGGGAGAAGGAAGGGAGAGCAACTACATTATTGTGTTAGACTACCTCTGAGTTACGAAAAATATGCTAGGAAAGAACGACAGACTCCACAGTGTTAAGATGGACGAACTATAAATGAAGGGTATGAGGCACGGTTAGTTCTGTTGATCACTGCTTCTTTTTCGCCTCTAGTTTTCCATTGACATACGGAAAAAAGTGAGCCCAACCCCAACAGTAACACGAGTCTTATTCATATTTTTATTCTTACTATTGTTATTATTATCATTATTATTATTACTATTATTATTATTATTTATTTATTTACTTACTTTTTTACTACCACCAGTTATGTTATTCAGCGTTGCACAAAGTTCGAATTGTGACGAGGTTAATGAAAACTATGGTAGATGTAACTCCACCACTTTGAAAGCTGATTAAGATAGTCTGGATGTAGCAATAATGCATGTAAAATAAACCATCGGAATAAAATGGTTAGCCACACACACACACACACACACACACTTCAAAATAAACCCAAACATCGAGCCAGCCAACACATTTCCACTCAATAGGAGATACCTTTGGAATATACATTACGCCAGTTAATAATCGTCAGCAGGAAAATAATAACAAAATACAACAATTAATTTCCGAAGCAGCCACAATGTTTTGGTCTGACAGTTGCTTTAACAATGTCCCTGAAGCAATTATGAGTTGTGGGTTTATGATGGAATGTGGCAGAGTTTGGTGTGTGTGTGTGTGTGTGTGTGTGTGTGTGTGTGTGTGTGTGTGTGTGTGTGTGTGTGTGTGTGTGTGTGAGAAAGTGAGTAAGAGAGAGAGAGAGACGGGCATAATGACAGAGTGACAGAGACATAAAGAGAGTGACAGAG
This sequence comes from Birgus latro, assembly GCA_018397915.1. Classification (NCBI taxonomy): domain Eukaryota; kingdom Metazoa; phylum Arthropoda; class Malacostraca; order Decapoda; family Coenobitidae; genus Birgus; species Birgus latro. The sequence continues at coordinate 5,333 of JAGKTI010036977.1, forward strand.
GCAGAGTGAAAGAGATAGTGTGACTGATGCACATAGTGAAAGACAGAGAAACAGAGGCAGTGTGAAAGAGGGCGAGTGACAGAGGCAGTGACTGAGAGAGACAATAATCACAGTAACAGGCCATGAACCATTTTTCTCTCGCTCACGTTAATTTGATGGGCAGTCCGTGTTCATATCTCGACGTAATGAGGAAAAATACTGAGTTAGAGTGTCACTGTGGATTTGCGAACCTCCTCACGCATTAATTCGACTCGAGTGGCCCAGGAATTCACTAAAAGCTGAAGAGTAGGGAGGGGGTAAGGGGGAAATGGAACGGGTTCGGAGCTTCGAAATCCCAGTTTAATATTATCCTTGGTTATTTTCTGCCTTCTTTTTCAGCTTAAGGGAGCCATTTCCGACCAGAGAATTATCTATAGTTTTATCTCCTTCCCAACAATTACGTCTTTAGTTTTTCTTAACCTTTACACGATATCATTCGAACTGGACAAAAGTTTTGAAATGGGGGATGTGGATGCTCCTATCACCATCATTTAGTTCTTTTATACTGACGGGCTCCCCTAATGCCGAAAAATCATCTTGTAGCAGTAAGAATTTAATGAAAAAAGTGTCTTTCAGTAGAAAATATTAGTCCGGCTCGAGTGTCGCAAGGAATCACGATAATCTGAAGGATAGAGAGGCTGGAGGTAAGTGGACCTGGTCCGATCTTCGAAAACTTGGGTACAATAAAGTCCTTTTTTTTTTCTTTGTCTTGCGGTTTTATTGATAGAGTGGTTGTACGTAGCTCTAGTTGTTTTTGTTATCCCCTGACGATTTTATTATCATTAATTGAGTACCTGGAAGTAGCACTGAATAACCACTTCACTGCTGAAATGTTGACATACAGAACGGAGAAATATGGAAAGAGTTCAGTGTCGATTTCACAGACATGGAAAGAGAACAATTATAGTCTTTATAACTATGTTGTGTTTTTTTTATGCGGTCAGTCAGTTACACCCTAGGGATTTTCACAGGTAAGGTAATTCACTTCTCCGAAACTATATATGGTACTTTACTTTAACTTCCTAATTATTTTTACACGCAAGGTATTGTACTACGGCGGGCGCGTAGCACCCAGCTAGCAACAAACTCTCATCTCTTTTCTGTCCAACTGTCTAATGCAAGAGTTATCCGTTACTCCCTGTCCTTCATGTATGCAACAGGTCAACTCTGGAACTCTCTCCCTCTGTCTGTATTTCCTACTGCCTGTGATCTCTAGTCCTTCAAACACAGTGTGTCCAGGCATCTCTAAATGAATGAATCTTGAATTATCTCTCTGTTCTCGTCTTTGTGTTTTTTCTTGGAGGAAACAGTTTTAAGGGCTCCTGGCCTTTGGTTCCTGCTTTCTTGCATAAAAAAAAAAAATCACTAGCGAAACCCCATACCGTGCTTCACTTTAGCGAAACACCATGCATTGCTTTCCTTAGCGAAGCCCCATACCTTGCTTTTCTTTAGCGAAGCCCCATACCGTACTTCACTCTAGCGATACCCCCATACCATGCTTTATTTTAGCGAAGTCCCATACTGTACGTCACTTCAGCTATATCCCGTACCGTGCTTCACATATGGGTTCGCATCAGTCAAGTGCTTGTGTGCTTGTTTTATTTTATTTTTGCGCCTTCTGTCGCATTTATTCAGCCTTTAAAAGCCTCTTCCATCATTGAAATCTATATAATTTCACTCCTATTCGCCTCCATACGATTTTATTCAACTTATGACAGACTTTTTGAATAGGAGGAGTTAGATGCAGCCTTCCTTATAGTGTCTATTATAGGGCTTTCCAAAGGTCACACATTATCGCAAGCTGTGCCATTAATAATATGAACACAAACCCTTGAAGTATTAGGTGCTATCCAAAGCTAAAAATAAAGGTGTGGTAGTAGCAATAATGGAAAAAATAATAATGTCCTCGGGTTGAAGAGGTTAACTGGAGTGGCGTGTCCGAGGGAATTCAGTAAAGTTGGTAGATGGAGGCCAGAGGAAAGAGGGAGGATTGCCAGGCTGTAAGTCCCCGCCGTGGAAATCAACCAACACGCACCACTATTATACCAGCAGCGCTCATCTGGCCAATATAGCCAATTTAACAACTATAATGTGCAAGAGAATTAGTTGTTTGTAAATGCGGACTGAACAATGCAGCTTCACTGTTTTCGTGTTTATTTTTAACCACATACTTGTGTTCATTTTCCTGGTTATCGCCACTGTCATTGTCAGTCATCATCACTGCGATAATATATCATTGCCGTCGTCATCATCAGCGCCACTGTCGTCTTAAGTCACGGCATTATCATTGGCACAGTGATTATCATCGTCGCCATCGTCATTGTCGCCACCGTCATTGCTATGGTCATGAATATCGTCATTGTCATAGTCATCGTCATCACGTCGGCGTCTTGGTCATCGAAACTAACGTAGCCATAGCATTCGTCAGTCTCATTATCGTCGTTATCGTCATCGTCATTGCCATCATTGTTCGTCATTATTATCATGGTGGTCATTATTGTCATTTTTATCAGCATCATAATTTTCCCACTTATCATCGTTATCATAATTTCTATCCTCACCAATAACTTCCTGACTCTGTTCTCACTAATAGATGAGGTTTATATTTTCCAGAATTTGTCGCAATGAAATACAAAAACAGAACTATCATCAGAGTGACCAGCAAAATCGTATATACATCAATGCAGTAATTATTAAAGCCTTTGAAATGCATGTTGGAACAGAGTACAAAGGCGATTCACAGTTCCCCTAACATTTTGACCTCTGTGAGTTTCTGTGTACTAAATGGAATCGTCTATCGTGAGTTGTAATAATACATGAAGCTTTTTATTCCCGCGCTAAACGATAAAGTTGATGGTATTTAACATATCTGGTATCCACTGTTGTCTTGAACTTGCTAAAACAACCTGTTGTTACTTGAAACAAAGGCAAAGCTGGTAATTAGCAAGCAAACTGTTACACCTTACAGACCATCATCACATTGTTTCTCCGGTAAAACTTCAACTGATCGTTACTTAACAAGGAGGCCGTTCCCCTAATCCCTTCATGTGTTGTATTTTTCATTATATTCTTGCTGTCACTACAGGCAATTTTACCCATGCTTGGGAAACCCTAAGGGCGAGTCCACACGTGCCCTTGAACATATGTTGGCAACACAGCTGGCAACATGTTCGGGTACATGTATGCAGATGTATGCAGATGTATGCAAACATGTTTCAGTGCAGATTCGAACACTGGCAGCAGAAGCGATGGGATAAGTGTGTCCATACCAGGCAGCTGAGACTTCATCATGAAGTTGCCAAAATGATCTGGACGCTGCCGTTCCCAACATGTTTGCTGCGTGTTCGTTACTGTGTTGCTTACATGTTGCCAGCGCTTGTTCCAGCACTCGTGTGGACGCGCACTAATGGAGCTGAAGGAATTAGATACAGCCTTCATTAACCTCAATACAACAAGGTTTTTCCACTACACTATAAAGAATCGTCTGTCTGGTAGGCACAATAAATTAAAAAAGGCGTCCTTGAGCTGAGGGGACCAACTCGATGACTGCGAATTATTTCCTTGCGTTTGATATTGGCTAACAGGCGATTTTGTTATGCCCAATAACTTCTTGGCCCCTGAAATCGTATTATTTTCACAGGTAACGATTGTCACTTGGGATAAAGATTTTTCTATTTAATTGCAGCTTACAGAGGTAGATTTAATCCAGCTCATAGAATATCAACGCTGGCAAAGGGATAACTTAAACATATCCCTGTTTGGCAAAATTTCATGGCACTAGTGACGTTAAGTCGTCCAATACCAGAGTTCTGTCCTAGGTTTAACGAAGTCGTCTGGCTGTGGCATAAATCCAGTCATGTAAAATATCATGTTGAAGGGGTTAATTCAATCTAAGATTTTTCATGTCAGTTGAATGAAATCGTCTGGAGGCAGGGAGTATAAAATAAGTTGATGCATCCTTCTGCCTTTACACAAACTAAGATAGACTTCTCGTAGTAGAGGGAGTAGATATAACCCTTATTAGCCCTCTCACAACCAAAGATTCTTCCTAAAATTTAATTAAAGTTGTCTGTACGCAGAGAAAAAAACCAGGCTGCCCTCTCTCTAGCTCACACCCCCTCAGCCATCGACTTCTCCACTCCATCCCTCCATCTCATCGTCAGTTAATATTAAAGTTGGCCAATTCAGACGTTTTCTTCATTTTACGTTGCTGCTGCTGCTCAAGCCAGGAGTGACGTCTGGTGGTAAAGAAGTTAGTGAAGCTGTATTTAACACCTCCAAATTTAAAGTTACCTAATTAAACTGAATAATATCATGTGGGAGTAGCAAAAACAAGATGAAAATGATGTAATAATCTCTGCCTCTGTCTCTGTCTCTGTCTCTGTCTCTGTCTGTCTGTCTCTGTCTGTCTGTCTGTCTGTCTGTCTGTCTGTCTGTCTGTCTGTCTGTCTGTCTGTCTGTCTGTCTGTNTCACTACCCACCACACCCTCCTCCCATCACACACACACACACATACACACACACACACACACACACACACACACACACACACACGTTCCTCAATCACAGGCCAGTATTTTTATCTTCTGCAATCAGACTCTTTTTCTGTCAAGACAGCGAGTGAAATTGAAGTCAAACAAATTACGAGAATTCAGTAAACTTCTTCCAAATTGCAATTACTTGGCCGAGCAAACTGTAGACGGGAGCCGAAGAAGTCTTGAAGAGGAGAGAGAGAGAGAGAGAGAGAGAGAGAGAGTTATGAATCAACTGGAAGACTTATATTATTTTTCTGTGAAGAAGAATGAAAGACGTGTGTGTGTGTGTGTGTGTGTGTGTGCGTGTGTGTGTGTTTAGTTATGTGTACAAACCAGTTAAGCAGAGGCTGGATATCTTAAACAGACTCCATGCTTTCTTAACCCTTCCTCACCAGGGCACTTACCACGTTCTTTTGGGACGGGAAGGGGCAGACCACCGCGGAACGTATATGTATGTTTTGTCTTTTCCCGCCTGAATCTTTAACCGTATATCCTAGTTTACGAGGGATGGACTGCCTCCCTTTCCCTCCTAAGTTATCACGTTACCCCTAGACATTCAGAGAGGCAACGCGTATATGACTGCTGACGGTGGCATTTCGCTGATTGTGTTAAAGGCGTATTGGAGAAGAGAAGAGAGAGATTAGAGTTAATGAAGTAAAGGTATTAACTGAATTTTGTGATAACTTTTTACGTGATTTCCAGAGTGAATGGGGGTGAGGATGATTGTCTGTGTAGTGGTGGGGGATAGAGTCAGGAGTGAAGGTGTGGGTGTAGAGGTAGGGATGGGGGTGTGAGGTGAGGTTGTGGGTAGGGGTGGGGATGGGGGTGTGGGATGGGGGTAGGGATAAGGGTGATGGGTGGATGAGGGTAAGGGTGAAGGTGGGGGTGTATTTATCGTAGCGACGTCTCAAGGGGCTGCGTAATTAAGAAAATGAATTACCTAAACCTGTCATGTAACGTTATGGTGCTGGTGGTGATGGCTTAAACCAGCGTCTCTCTCTCTCTCTCTGTTGGTGATTATGTTTTTTTTCCAGTGTGTGTGTGTGTGTGTGTGTGTGTGTGTGTGTGTGTGTGTGT
>JAGKTI010036979.1:0-10983 GCA_018397915.1 Birgus latro
TATTACTGTTTAAAATAATGTGTAATATGCAAAACAGGCAAGAAAGAGGTGCTAGGGAGTCTCAGACAACGGGAATATGTACCTTATATCCACACTAAACCAAGTGAATGTGTCTAACTTTTAGGGACCCAAGGCTAGAAGAGCTTAGTGACAGTGATGTATTTTATATCAGCAAAAGGCTAAAGTATGCTAGGCTTCACTCAGTTCAAGTCTCTGAACCCTATGTGAGTCTCAGTTGTTAGCTATAGATCTGAGTCTATTAATTACTTAGCGAAAACGTGAGCCATTCAGCAGGTAATTATTAAATCATTACCTTCAGATGTACAAGTAATTGTAACCAATAAAATTTATGTTACGAGTTTTGTGTATGTTATTAATGCCCATGTACGACAAAATGGTGTCTTTGAATACCTGACTTTCTGGATTTATCGAAAATAGGTCAAAATGACGAGATTTTACGAAAACACAAATAAAAATTTTAGAATTATCAAAATAATAATAAAAGGACAGTGTACTCAAAAGTTGGATTGACTGAATATCCATAACAAAACTGATGGGTGTTGGAAAAATAAAACACCCCAAAATAAATCCTGGGACAGTGCATAATACCATAAGAACACTACCTGCCTCGATAAAGAGCAGAGTGACAGGCCAAGTAATCCGGTCCTCGTCAGACAAGGAACAAAGCTGCCTCCTGGCCAGCTGTCACGGTCATAACCTCTGAAGACCATTTCATGGCCACCCTTACCCACACACACACACACACAGTTGTATCTATAACTATGGTCGACACTGCTTCGGGTGTCACGTGTTGTATGATGATGATGATGAAGGGAGACCCAAGTATTTGTTTCCCCCCCCTAAATTTTTTGGTGTAACGTTTTCTATGATTAATAAAGGGGAGACTGTGTTATTTTTATTATCTTTAAACGCCTATCCTCGGGTCCCTACGCTTCTGGGGGTGCAATGAATGGTACTCTGTGGTGTATTTCATTTATCAGATTGCAATAAAATCAATTACACACTCGTATTCCTCGTTTTATCATGCCTTTGTTGCTGTTGCTCCTGTCGTTCTTGTGGTCGTAGGCTGGTCTGTAGGTGATCCCAGTGGACTGCAGGCTGAAGTTTCCCTTTCCTGAAGTCCACCGTCCTCCTGTAGGGACATAGGGGGCAATTAGGGCTGGTTATGTGACCTGGAAGCTCCACCGCCTCGTGTGGCGTGTTGTGGTGCATGTATTATATATGTAATGATACAATGTGCTGTGCTGTAACAAAAACTCCCTATTAAATAAATATAAATAGTGCAAATAGGTCAAATATTGATTTAATTTGCCGTGAAAACTCAGTCGTACGTCTGGCAAACAAATTATTGCCCTACTTGATCGTACAGCACATATAACACAATAACTTTACCAAACTATTAAAATCCATTTAAAAACATTAATATATCTCTAGTACATTACCTCAGGGAAGAAAATCAGGTGGAATTACAAGTATATTATGGAGCATAGAGTGTAAAACCCTCCGTGGTGGGGTCAGAGTGGAGTCGGGGCAGCGAGAGAGATCAGTTAGAGCCAGGCCACTGTGGTGAGAGGTCTGGCGTGCAGCTGTACTCTGCCAAATTCACCGGCTGTACTGTCTCGATGTCTGTCTCTGTCTCTATCTCTATCGCTGTCTATCTCCATTTCTTTCTCTGTCTCTTATACACACACAAACACAGCTTGACACCATACCATCGTCATATACACCATTGACATAATTACACTGTATACTATCAATAACATGCACCTCCCCAATCAATCTCTCTCTCTCTCTCTCTCTCTCTCTCTCTCTCTCTCTCTCTCTCACACACACACACACACACACACACACACACACACAAATTTACACTATACCTCCATCCGTTGAGTGAGAGGGTATGGGTGACGAGAACAAGGCCCTCCAAACAGGCTACTTCTCCCCACTGGATGTGTTCCTAGAGCGCATACCTCCCTGGGCGATGAGAGTGGTGGTGTTGCTGGTTGTGTTGTGGCTCAGGCCCTGGTGCTGTTGGTGATAGATCATGTGAAATTCCATCGACATGCGTAACATAGACACCTATACCATGACTTAACACACGGACATGTACACGTCTCTCTCTCTCTCTCTCTCTCACACACACACACACACGGACAACCCACAAACTGTATACTTAACACCTATGCTCTTGTGACTAAGTCTGGACTGAATAAAAATGTGTTAGCGGAGGTATAACTACAGGTATTAACAATCAGGCTCCTATGAACCAAACAACTGGATGAAATCGTCTGAGTTAGCTCGAATAAAACTACGAGAAAACCCACCACCAGAAGACAGACTAAAATACCTAGGACATGACTATCCCCCCTAAAAATGCTTCATGATAATCTCCTTTGGCTTTTTTGTATGGACTTTGAAATATTGAGAAAGAGCGCAATGCTAATAGATAATGATCCGAGACAGAGTTCGAATCAAGGAGGGAAATGAAGCTTATAAATTTTTTAGTCTTGTAGATTAATTAGGCATAAATAATTGGGTGGGATGTGTTTAGCAATAGGTAATATAGAAATTATCATGAGCAAAGGATATAAAGCTAACGTAGGAAACCAGACTGACACGTAAGGTTGGTTTCGAAGCAATATGTTATAATTTATCGTTTAACTTAGGGTATGATTTATGCGAGATCTGAGCTAGCTTTATATATTCTACTAGAAAATCAAGGAATATAGCACTAGAAGTAGTAACAACAGCATAAACAGACCTTAAAATGGCGGAAAACAAGCGGAGCTAGGGCTGTGGAGGCAGGAGTGGTCCTGGTGGCGGTGCAGTGAACTAACCAAGCTGATGACGTTAAGGTGGCGACCACTGCCTCTCATTTGTACCCTAGACGGCCTACAGGACGGACCTCCTGGCTCCACCTGCCCAGCTGATGGACATTGGCGATTTTTCTCCTCAATTTAAGGTCTGTTTTGGGAAGTTAAAAGCCTATTATTTCAAGCACAACTTATTTTCCAAGTTTTTGGTGTCTTTCGGCCAAAACGAAGCTAGAATTTAGTTTATATAATTTCTTTTTAAAGAAATAGCCAGATATTCTTAGGAATTTTACCGGTCTTTGCAATATGTCTGCCAGTGAGGTGAAGGAAGCCGGCAGGCTATACTTTCAACTTAGTGATATTTCAATACTACCAACACCAGTGTCATTACTGCCTGCTGTCTACCTTATTCATTTCAATATAGATAGTTTTACAGTAAGAATTTTTCCTACTCTACCACAAACAGAAAGACTGGAAATAAGCCACATATGTTGAGGCCTGATCGTGAATAAATCCTCCTGTTAACCCAAGTAAACCGATGACGAATTATCCTATTTTATTCCTCGCATCTGAAGACAACTGCATTTACTTTAATTTTTACGAATTAAAAGAGTTATGGGTATTTTGTCTGTACCTGGGGAATTATTTTCAAACTAGGGATTATTATTTCGAACTGGGGGGATTAGACACATCATTCATTAATCTTTTTAGCTACGAGAGATACCATAAGCTGAATAAAAGCGTCTGGTGGTTGCCTGATATCAGACTGGAAGGGGTATTACAGGATCAATTTCTGCCCCTGATAGGCCTTCAATACTGCCGTTAACTCCTTCACTATTGCGTAATTTGTCAATTAGTCTCGCTATTTCCAAACTATTTAAATCCGCCTAATTTATGATCTAAAGGGGTTTGACACAGCCTTAACCCCTTCACTATTACAAGTCCTGTGATGAATAAAATCGTCTGAAGGCAGCATGAATTAAACGAAAAATTCGTTGAACTGAAAAGGTTAAAACTGATTTCTGGGTCGTATTTATGACTATAGTCCATTTCACCAAGTTGGCGTCATCCGTGATGTCCTCAACACCTGTGGTGTTGATATAAATCCTCTGCACTATGTGAACCTCCATTTATTACCTTGAGAATCAATATAAAAAGGCAATACAAAAAGGTATATCCAGTACTAAGGGCCTTTATCAGTACTACAGGTATTGACATCACTGATGGGGCCAGACTCGGTGAAATGGAGTGTACGTCTCACGCTGTGGCCCAGATTTTCGTTCTTTTACAGCCCATGTTACTAAGCTCAGTGGCAGAATATAAAATGCTATGGCTAAAGTCTCAGTAAGATAAGTGACATGTTATTCATATTTCGCCTCAATATTCACGTCTCCACAAATTAGCTAAACTCTGCATTTTTTCCCAGGTTGTACTTCGCTGGCTGGTACAATGTTCAGCAGCAGCGAGGAGTGAAGAGCAGGCAAGAATTAACAGCTTCACTACGAGAGATGCATATATGAACCCACTGGACTGATTGCTGAAGTTAGCCCTGTCCTGCAGCCCACCATCCTTTTGTTAGTGTCAGTGCCGCCACGCAGCGTCCCTCTCCAGCACCAAAATGGATGGATGGAGGTTGCATTTAATCCCTTCTGTTGGACACCCTATTGATCTGAAGTACTCCATCAGAGGCAGTCAAAATACAGTTATACAGGCGTCATCCTGCTGAAGAGCCAAAACCAGCAGCTTCAGCAACAGGTATATGCAAGAATATTGTCTATCTATCTATCTATCTATCTATTGTCCGACGCCTTAATCCTGTAAGGGGTGACCACAAACAAATCGCCTCCATATCGCTCTGTCCCCCGCCATTTCACTGCCCTGCTCCCAACTCACACCCCCCTCTCGTACCTCTTCACGCCATCCCTCCATCTCATCCTTGGTCTCCCCCTCCCTCTCCCCCTTCCACCTTACTCACATACTCTTCTCGTCAGTCACTCACTCTCCATCCACTCCACATGCCCAAACCACCTTAATGTGTTCTTCCTAATACTTCCTATCACATCCACATCCACACCACAGCTCTCCTTCACTTCCTTATTTGTCAGTCTGTCTCTCCATGTGACTCCACATGCTCCTCTCAAATAACTCATTTCCACTGCTCTCACTCTTGACTTCTGTCCTTCCAACAGGGTCCAAGCTTCACTTCCATATGTTAGAGTTGGTATCACAATACAGTCATGTAGCAGCTTTTTCACTTCCATGCTCATTTCCTTGTTCCTTATCACTGCTTTCAAGGAACCAGCAACCTTTCTTCCCTGCTGCACCATTTCAAGCACTTACCCCCTAAACTTCCATCCGTACTCATCATACTACCCAAGTACTTAAATGGACTCACATTCATATCCTCGCCATCCAATCTCACTGTAATTTGCTAATAATATTGCGCATAAATTTGTGATTATCGTTGTTGCAAGTGTACATCTCTGATATGAACAACCTTGTGTAAACTCAACGCACTAATTAATCCTTTAATTGCACTCATTTTAAATCTTAACATGTATTAACCTTTTATACTGATATGGCCTAATCTTTCACCCACAGGTTGGCTCGCTGGCGTGTAGTGATGGTAGGGTGGAGGGCAGGCTGGGGTGGGGGTGGGGGGTAGCCAGGAGCAGGGAGGGTCATGGGGCAAGCTTAGGTGGGTTAGGCAGCAGAGTTATGGTCATCTAGGTTGGCTTTCTAGGCTAGGTAAAGTTAGGAGTGTGATCTTAGGTCATCTGTTTAGCTTACTTGGTTGGTGTTGGTTGTATGGTTGGCCGGCCGGACATGTCTGTGGTTGTCGATGTTGGTGGTTGGACACGGCAGGTTCTCTGAGCGGCGATACACCACCAACGGAGGAGCGACAGCAGCAGCAGCAGCAGCATCGTCGTCATCGTCATCAGTATTAGTAGCGGCAGCAGCAGCAGCAGCAGCAGTAACTTCAGCGATGAGACAGGTAACTGGATGATCCTGAAATGGAAATGAAATTAGCCAAATGTAACACATGACAGAAAATTGTTTCGAATAATGGTTGAATATTAATCCAGAAGAACATTAATCTAAAGACCTAATCACCTAATGTACATAACATGTATGATGCTTCCCTGAACAAGTACACAGTATATGGCGTTACTTAGTCTGATATGGCAGCATTAAAAGCACATTAGGTAATGATAATTATGATTTTGACAGGCGAGCACAGAAGAGCGGAGATGCATCATCGACCACCCAGCTTCCCTGAACCCGATGTGCTGAGAGGGGCGAGGACGGGAGAGGGGGTGATGGAGCATGACGGATGAGCGAGGGAGCGAGGACGGATGGATGTAGGAGCGAGGACAGGCGAGGGGGCGCGAAGATAAGACCCACAAGGGGACTAGCTACTACTTCGACGGGATGCTGGTGTGTAAGCTGTTGGCAACCTTTCCCTTGTGACCATATTCTCGTCAGCTCAGTAGTATCTCTGGTGCATTTACCCTAACCTGACGGGTATCCACAACCCCTTTACGCTCAGTCTATAGCAAAGTAATAATCAGACTGGAGAATTTGACTAGTAATCAAGGTTACTCACTCCTACCTTTTAGCGTAAGTCCAACGAATTTCACGTAGCCACGACATAGGTAATGACAAACAGCTAATACTGTTCATGATACATATTAGTAAAGGTGTGAGTGGTCAAGGCAGGCGAAAGAAACCTATAGCACCATGTTACTTGTTACCTATAGCTAAATGTTACTCTTCCACTTTAGGCACTGTATAGATGCTAGACAACTGATAGAGAATTATAACTGAGAACTGTTGCTGTGACTATGTTAATCTTACAGACTGATGCAGACGACGCACCTGCGACGAGAGGCGGGACCTGCAGCGTCGGCGTGGGGGTGTTGCGTCGGAGTGGGGTTTGCTGGGTCGGCGTGGCGGTCGTTGGGTCGGCGTGGGGCTTTGCTGGGTCGGCGTGGGGCTTGCTTGGTCGGCGTGGGGCTTTGCAGGGTCGGCGTGGGGCTTGCTGGGTCGGCGTGGGACTACGGCGTCTCGGCGTGGGACTGCGGCGTCTCGGCGTGGGACTGCGGCGTCGGCGTGGGACTGCGGCGTCGGCGTGGGACTACGGCGTCGGCGTGGGACTACGGTGTCGGCGTGGAGCTGCAGTGCTGGTATGGGACTGCAGCAAATACGTCGACAGCAGCTGCAATGGTAAGAAATAAGTTTTCAGTCTTGTGCTAAAGTTTGTTCATAAGATTGCTAGCTTGTACCTTCAACTTGACACAGCTGGGGGAGGCGGTGGCGCAATCGGTAGAGAGGTGGCCTGTAGTCCCGACGGACCCAGGTTCAAATCCCGGCTGTGGCAGGGAACAGTTTAAGGATTTGAATTTCATTAAATCAGGCTTTACTAATCTACCAGATGACCCGCCGACATGTCGTAAAAATACCCCCGCTAATACCAATACACCAGTCCTGTATGAGACAGCCCTAGCATGTATTCAATATGGACGGTGGGTGTTAGCGCCGAAGTGGTGACATGCAGAGGTGTATGGTATGTAGGAGGACTGCTGGGCCTTGATAGCAGGCTGTGAAGCCTATGCCCAGAAGTCGGACACAAAAAAAAAAAAAAAAAACTAAGCAAACCAGAGAGGTAATCAGTGAAAAAATACGACCAAACAAAAATACATAATTCACTTCTATGGAGATGTAAAGTGCTGTCAAAAGTTCTATCTGTCTGCACACGCGTAAGCTAAAGTTCAATCTATTTCTTGCTTTTAACCTTTAAAAGGGAATTGCGTAACATTGTAAAGAACATTTCCCATCAAATAGCTGCTTATATACCTTAGAAGAAATGATGCGGCAGTGTTCATGTTCCGCAGGGATGCTGACGGCGTACCTACCACGTTGGGGAAGAGGCGGCAGCTGTCGGAGTGGGCGAGAGCTTTGTGGCCGGCGGAAGGTTCGGATGCTGCAATAGTAAGATAAATTTGCTGTATGATAAATCTGCTTATACTTGCTGACCTAAAACTCTTAAAACATCTGCATGTGTAACTAAAACATCCATGTGCACACAAACACCTTAAGAGAACTGCTGCTGAGACTACGTTCATCTTGCAGGGGGTGAGGAGCTGCCGAGACAGAGCTGTGATGTCGCCAGGATTAGATGAGGGCGGGAGATGAAGTGTCAGTCGGGAACTGTGGAAGCTGCAAATGGTAAGATGTAGTTTAGTGTTAAGATATCCGAATCTAATTACATGTCTTGGTCGGTTAAATATCTGCACGACAGTGAAAATAAACAGCCATGTATATACAGATAACTTGGCTGTCTGTTACAAATAATTCGTTCATCTTTCAGGCGGATGCTAAGGATCTCTGACGGAGTACAGACCTGAAACGCTGGCGGCAGATGCACTGGTGGTGGAAGTGTCGTCGGAACCTGTCGGGGGCGTGTGGGAGCATCGACGAGGCCTGTCGGGGCTTGTGTGGGCGTCGTCAGGGCCTGTGGAACCTGTGTATTGCCGACAGTTGCAGTGATGAACAGTTTTGTTGACAGAGGTAATCTTGTTGGCATAATGGAGTTAGTGCCTCTACCTAAGCGATTTACTTGTCACTTTAATACTTTTGTGCAATGTAGATATACTTACAGCATAAATGGCATTGGTGTCATTAAATAATCTGCAGCAATAACATTAAGGTATCTTTACTGTCAAAAGGAAGAGGTTAACGAAACAGACCAACAAGATAATGGCTCATATTCCATGCCCAGTTATAGATGGTAAAAATTATGGAAAAAAAAAAGTTTATGTAGCAGGTTAAGTAACTCTGAAGTAGCTTATTGGACTCGAGGCCTGTCTGTTCACCGACACTGGTATTACAGGGAGTGACGTGTGAGCAGAAGTGTACTGTACATTCACTTATCGAGGTGGCCAGAACAGCATAGAGGGTACCACGAGAGGAAGCCAGAGAGAAAGATGAGCAAGGAATACAAGAAATTATGCCTACGACACAAGAAGCAAGTCGAGATATGATACGAGTTATAATGGGATGCCAGAGTAAAGTCTGTATTTCATCACGCCAGGTACAGTTCAGTTGTATGAAATTTGAAAGATGTGGAATATGATTATACTGTTTAATGATTCTGTTGGATACGTTAATACTTTAGCTTCGTCTCCAAAATTCTTGCATGCATTGGCTTCGAATTTATACTGTTATAAGATTTTAATAAGATGTTATATCAGTACAGTTATCATACAACGGTAAGTCCTCGGTATAAAGAGCATTTTCAACGTTTTTCTTTGTCGGTAAATTTGGTGTTAGGAAGATAATACTTGAATCAAATTTCTACTGGTACCTTTATAACTAATTTGCTGGTTCAGTGATATCAGTTTCTATCTATTGCCAGACGCCATCATCCCGTAAGGGGTGGCCATTTGACTTAAGCTATTTGTTTTACGGGAAGGGGCACTAACCCTCCACCAACCCACTTGTTGACACGTAGGGAACACTTATTTGGTTATATGGTTACCACCCAGATAAAAAAAAAAATGTAAAGTCACCTGCAAAGGAAAGAAAAACAATAAGAAGGGACAGGAAAGATGAGAGAAATAGGAAGATAGGAGGGCAGGCACAGAAAAAGAATGATAAAGCCAAGGAAGGAGTAGGCAGCACTACATTGAGTGGATGATGGTCGCCTACCATCAAATCAGTTTCTAATGTATGAACCAAATGTTTCTAATGTATGAAAAATAAAGAGAAAGAACAACCATGACACAGACTGGTTGTATCTGATATTAGTTTATGGAGACGATACATCATTAATTTTTGCTTGGCCTACAATTGCATCTCCGTCTTGACTGCTGCTCTAGCCAATTACGAGAAATTGCCAGGAAATTGTTGTATCGTAGTACCGTCTTAGTCTGCCTACGAGCTAAGTAAAATAGGAAGCAAAAGAATGAAAATCTCCCAAATTAAGATGAATGAAATGTAGAAATAAAAAAACACCCACTTGGCAGACGGAGCGAAGACTTGGGATGCTGAAGAGAAGCCGAGAGGGACACTGGTGATGCTGACCGTGGGAGAGACGATGCTGACCGTGAGAGGGACCTCAACAAAGAACCTCATCTGAAGGGAAGATTAGGTATGTACTTCACAAAATACTATGTACAATGAGACATAACAAGGGCGAAATATCTAGTACAGTGTGTGACAAAGCCAAAATAATGTAAATATATTTGATGATAAAATAAGTGTGGATATTTTCAACAAAGCCACAGTCCGAAATAACGAATACACTAAGTCCTAATTTTGTATGGCATTTACAGGAATGAAATCATCCAGCCTGTGCTCCCTCGACATACTCTACAATGCCACCGATACCCCGTCTTGAATTTACCGCTCCGAGGATGCGCTGCCTACCCTGCAATATCCTCCTCTATTATCCGGTAATGTACGAGGACTTTCAGCCTCACAGTATTTTTGATTCTACACCAATCAGTTGTTAGTCAGGATATGGTAATTTTAGTTCACGACTCAGTATAGCTCTAAAGACTCTGCGTTCAGTTAATATCTAGGCCTTGGTCAGCCCATAGTCTTCATTTCTGTCATAGGGTTGTACCATTTTAAAAGAGCGCTAAGGTTAATAACTCAAATAGTTTGCCTCTCTTGTTAGTTGGTTAGCTAAGTCCTACCTCATCATTGGCCCTTTATAAATTCATATCACACCCCGTCCTGAATACTTAACCATCTTCCCTCTTTGTAACACCCCCAGTCAGTCAGGCACTCACAGGCCCAGTCACTCCAGTCACTGATTCTGCCTCTCAGTACCTTTAAACAACTGACTCACCGATAAGCAGTCGGCACAGTCAATCTACAGTCTAGTCGATCACTTTCACTCTAGTCAGTCCACACTCTTGATCATTCCACCCTTACTGATTCAGACCACATCCATCACTCCAAGCCCTTCATGATTCACCCCACATCCTCCAGTAATCCAAACCCTTACTGTCTGTCAGTCTACAGCTTTAATCAGTCCACAGCCCGACTGACCCAGTCAGTCCAAAGCCCGACTGACCCAGTCAGTCCACAGCCCCACTGACCCAGTCAGTCCACAGCCCTACTGACCCAGTCAGTCCACAGC
>JAGKTI010036980.1:0-10983 GCA_018397915.1 Birgus latro
CGTCATCATTTATTCATTCACAATTTCTCTCCATTCATTTCTATCACGCACAGCCACTCTTCCTTGCTCAACAGACAACCCTCTCGCATCCAACGCTCTCTTCACACTGTCCATCCATCTTTTTCGTGGTCTTCCTCTCAGCCTTACACCTCTCACATCAGATCTAGTTATCTTTTTCTCCAATCGGTCATTATCCATTCTCTCCATATGCCCAAACCATCGCAACACCCTCTGTTCAACTCGATCAGCCATCTCCCGAACAATTCCAGTTCTCCTTCGCACTTCATCATTTCTCACTCGATCCATACGCGTCACTCCACACATACTCCTCAGACACCTCATCTCCATTACATTCAAACTTTTCCTCTCTGCTATACCCATATTCCATGTTTCAGCCCCATATAATGCAGTCGGTACCACAACACCCTCATACAGCCTTCTCTTTGCCTCCATTCTGAGTGAACGACATCCAAACACTTTTTTCATTCCTCCTAGCACCTTTCCAACTTCATTCATTCTAAACTTCACTTCTGCATATCTATTCTTCCATCTGCAGCAACATGTGACCCTAAATATTTAAAACACTCAACCTCCTCAAGCAACTCACCATTCAAAACTATATTCATCCTCCTACCTTCTATCAACCTCGTACACTTCATCATTTTACTCTTATTCTCATTTATTTTCAGTTTCCTCCTTTCACATGCCCTTCCAAACTCCTCTACCAACTGTCTCAATCTCTCCTCTGAATCAGCCACCAGTGCAGTATCATCTGCAAACAGCAGCTGCTTCAGATTCCACTCTCTGCCATCATTCACCAGACTCAGTCCTCCATCTAACACTCTTGCATTCACCTCCCTTACAACACCATCCATATAAATATTAAACAACCAAGGCGACATCACACATCCCTCCCGCAACCCCACTCTCACGGGAAACCAATCACTCACAGTATTTCCCACTCTTACACACGCTCTACTATTTACATAAAAACTTTTCACTCCTTTTAGTAATCTGCCATTAAGCCCATTCAATCTTAAAACATTCCACAAAGCCTCCCTATCAATTCTATCATATGCTTTCTCTCAATCCATGAATGCCCAAAACACATCCTTTCCTTTTGCTAAATACTTTTCACACACCTGTCTCACAGCAAACACCTGATCCACACATCCCCTCCCTCTCCTAAAGCCACACTGCTCATCACCAATCACTCCCTCTGTACCCTCTCTAACTCTCTTAATTAACACTCTACCATACACCTTACCTACCACACTCAACAGACTTATACCTCTAAGTAAGATAGTCGAAGTAATTTTCATAGTCAGTAGAATTAGGAGATAAGTAAGCAGCTCAGATATATTTAGTCAGAGAATGACAGGAAAGACGAAGCCAGAGAGTAAAGAATTCAGAAGAGTCATGCTC
This sequence comes from Birgus latro, assembly GCA_018397915.1. Taxonomy (NCBI): domain Eukaryota; kingdom Metazoa; phylum Arthropoda; class Malacostraca; order Decapoda; family Coenobitidae; genus Birgus; species Birgus latro. The sequence continues at coordinate 1,426 of JAGKTI010036980.1, forward strand.
AGGAACACGAGAGCAAGATAAGTTGTTGCGTACATATACACTACAGCCACCTTTGGCTTTCAAATGAGTATAGAGAAAGTAGGAGGATACAGAAAAGGGTTTGCTGTCTGTTGCCTCTGACACCTGAGTCTTTGTAAGGAAGAAGAGGTGAGGTTTAGAGGAGGAGATTTGGTGTTCGACAGAAAGAAGGTTAGAGGAAAGGCCGCGAATGTTGCAGAAATGAAGAAGTGAGTCAGACAGTGATTCATGGCATCTTTCTGAGTCGTCACCGGGAGAGGGGCAGATGGAGGCATTTTTTGGTCCCCCCCCCTCCACTGGGTACTCCGAGGCCTGATTTAATGATGCCATTTTTCTTTTTTTTTATTTTGAAAAGGAAGTGTAGTGTGTACTGTGCATGTAGTTTGGTGTTGACAGTTAGAGAAACTTGTATTGGAGAGCATGCCGGCCTGCTCTCTATGTTACTCAAACACTGAAAAAGTTCAACAAAAGGGGTTTGTCAGGAACTAGTCTCGAAGGCTGATGATACGGGAGCTCCAGCTCTCCCTGTCATCAACTTTCCATCCACCTTGGGAGTACTGCCCTGCTCGACTGGTGCTACAGTCTATTCCTCTGTCTATCTGTCTATCTATCTATATCTATATCTATCTATCTATCTATAATATTTTCTATCTTTATCTATTTTCTATCTGTAATAAATAGATAGATAGAAAGATAGAGAGAGAGAGAGAGAGAGAGAGAGAGAGAGAGAGAGAGAGAGAGAGAGAGAGAGAGAGAGAGAGAGAGAGAGAGAGAGTGAGAGTTAATTTTTGTTGTTAATTTATCTCCCAGTACAGTGGTTTTATTATTATGCTGTGTATAAGAGTTTAAGGTTTGACAGCCTGCTAGTACTAGCTGCCACTTTGCATGAACGGACAGTCGTACCAGCGAACACTTTAGAGGGGATAATCAGATAGGTCATCAAAAATTTTTACCATTTACTATAATGAAAAAATACAACCACAGGGCTGCATAAAGATGTATATCGCTGTGTTTACAAATCAGTCGAAGCTTGGAAATAAAAAAATCAAGTGTTCTTTAGGCTATATAGTATATCGGTCTGGAGAGGGTCGTACGAATTTCACTCAAGTACCGACGTTCTCCTCGATGTGAGGATGACTGCAAGAATTACCGTTCTTTATGCTTGCCATGTACGATTCACGATTGTTACCAATGATTTACTGATTTCCGACAAGCTAGACTGATGGTAGTGTATATATTAGTGTATATACAGTATAGTATTACATAAGTGTAGCCCAGTGAAACCATGTATTGCCATTAGTGGTCGACGTGAGAGAATGTATGTTGACTATGTGGCGTCATAAGGGATTTTTGCTGACTTGTGTCTAGGGAGTTAACGGGAGAGAAGCCACTGCTAACTGCAGGACTCTAATGACACCGCCTCCCTGACTGAGGATATGTCGACCGGCTCCTCGGTCGAGGAGGAAGTCAGTGAGTCCCCCCCTCCTCAGGCAGTGGAGGGCAGCCCATCTCGCCCTCCCATCGTCGACCTCAAGGATCGGCTAGACGTGGCCTCCTACAGACACGTCCTGGCCCTCAGCGCCCACACCCGGTCGTATCAGCTCGGAGCAACGACTTATTCCACCCTCTGCGATCTGCTCCGGCCTGCCGACCAGGGTGAGGAGATACGACCTGTGCTGATCGTCAGGGGGAAGGAGGTACTATACGTCTAGCCGATCTACGAGCATTTTACCACATGCTCCCTCCCCGCCTGGCCCCATAGATCGGCAGTGTTTACGATGCGGGAGTGACCTGGCAAATTTCATTAGGAAGAGGCTGGCCTAATACCGCCCCATGCAGGTGATGGCCATTAAGCCCCCCCCCCAAAAAAAAAAAAATTGCTAACTGCCTTCAGTTCTAGCTCAGACATTACCCAGGGCACATCTAGTATCATCTAGTCAAGAATAAAGTGGCGTGTAGCCAATTTGATTTTGGACACATCCTTTGACCTTTTAACCTGGTAACAAAGTTTTGGCAGTGAAGTGGGTGGAAGCCACTAATACACCTCTTCTTCAAATATTCTCACTAAAGCTACCGGTAAGCCACGCACTGTGTTTTGTGAAGCCGCCCTGCCACACCCTGTGCGATATAAGCTGCCCTGACCTACAGTTAACCACCTCTGCCCTGTCAGTGCCTTGCACATCTTAAACTGCATGTCCTGCACTCCCTCTGCGTGTGGCCTGCCTTTCCAGAGCCTGCAGCTGCCTATTGTTACCATTCCCGTCGCTCGTGTCCTTTACTGTGTGGCACTGTTTTGTGTGTCCTGTGCCTTCATGGTGAGGTAAATTGTCATTGTCCTTCGTCCTGTTGTGCCTGTTGTGGGGAAAAATCAAAGCGTCACCGCTCACCAAACACCCTAGCACACCCCGCAGGCCACTGCCTAGTCCTGCACTACTTCACCATCCAGTGCCTGCCACACCCCCAATCCATATTCACAACCAGCCTTCAACTTAAGCTGCCAAACCAAGGGCACTTGGCCATACCTGTCCTTTTAACGTCATCGCTACATCATAAACGACCAGGGTGTCACCTGTCACATAATTCCACGTCACGACTTACATCATCTACCTTCTCCAATCAACCCATCTACTCTAATCGGTAGGAGGGGCCTCCACCACACTTCTTCCTAGCCATGACACAACGAATGGACATCATAGGTCAAATTGTTGTTGCTGGCGAGGACCGTGCCGTGAGGACAGACAATACCGTAGGTCATGGTCCGGCCATAGGTATTGTAGGTACTATGACTGGCGACGGCATTCATCTTTGCAGTCCAGCCTTGAATTTTGTAAGTACCATAAGGGATCCATGAGTCATGCTACTAGTGAGTGTTGTTACTTGGCATGACACCATCCTGGGGGAAAACGAGCACCCCGCTAGGACCCCTCCTCCATAGTAGTTACCAAACACATGAACTGTCCCTGTCTCGTGCAGGTGTAATAGGTTCTTCAGGGGTAGTTGTGTGTGGAAATGTTGTCAGGTGAATCTCTCCATCTCCATGGACTCAGGTTCTGTCATCAACTTGGTGACTGAGGATGCATTAACAAGAACTGAAGGGCACAGCTCTAAACATGTTAGCCTCCTTAAGCCCTCCGATCTTCTTCTTTGTTGTGTAGATGGATCAAATTTAGATGTCATGGGCAAAGTTCATCTTCAGATTTCTCTACAAGGTTCGACAGGCCCATTCATTGCTGAGTTCTGTGTCACTCCTTGGATCAGCCGGTTATTAAAACCATGGCAGACAAAGGTATTGATGTGTTACTGGCACATGGAGTCATTCCTATTCAAGACTGGTTTGTGTCAGGTATCTCAAACCCAATTTCTCAGTCACGAGTTGATACAGTTGCTGTCCCTCCAATCCATTCACTATCTTCTGACATGCCTCATTCCATTACTGACATACCTGATTTTATTACTGATCCCCTAAACTCCTAAGATTCTCCCCCTGATTATGAAACAGATCTTCCTATTGAGCCATCCAGTGGCACTGAAGCATTTCCAGACTCGTCGTTACCTACCTAATTGCCCTTAGAAGACCTCAGCATCCAATCGAGTTGTAGTAAAACAATGCACCGTTTTACCCCCTAGTGTATATAGTAGGGTTGCTCTAAGGAATGTTGGGTCACCTAGCAGTGTTACAGCTATTTCTCAGCCTGAGACCTGTGGTGTTAAGGGCTTGAGTTACGAGTCTGCAATGTGTTCGGTGTCACAATACGACTTACGTTATTTGTACCTACACAACACTAATAATGCACTAATTAAACTGCATGCTGGGACACAGTTTGGTGATTTTTTTGTATACCCAGTGGCTGTACATGTATGCCAAGATTTCCAGCTCTCTGTAGCTGATGTGTTCTCAGTTGCTTACTCTACTGACAGTATTGTCCCAACTAGTCTTGAGTCTCTTGTGAAACGGTGATTATCCTGAGCATAGAGGCCAGTTGCTTGAAATTCTGCATGATTTCAACGACGTTGTAGCTCTGCCAGGTGAGAACATGGGCAAAACTAATTTAGTAAAATATGCAATTACATTGCAGCCTGATGCTCAACCCTTTTATGTCCCTGCATATCACATACCTAATAGTCAACATAAAGAAGCTGATTGTCTTATTCAGGAAATGTTGGAATCCGACGTTACTGAACATTCTGACGGTCCATGGAACAGCCCGTTATTCCTCGTTCCAAAGAAGGATGGTGAATTATGCCCTGTCATAGACCACCACCACGTCAATGCCTTGACTCTTCTGGACAGATTCCCAATTCCTGTGCTCAGTAATTTGTTAGAATCCCTAGGAGACAATAATTGTGTTTTCTCCTCTCAGGATCTGTTAAATGGCTTTTGGCAAGTAGAAAATATGGAGGAATCATCTCGCCCAATCACTGCCTTCAGCACCCCGTCCAGTCATTACCATTTCCGTAGACTTCCCCTTGATTTGAAAAATGCCCCATCCTCATTCATGCGGTTAATTCACACAGTTTTTGCTGTTATGATAGGTCACTCAGTCTTTGTTTATCTTGAAGTCATTATCACTAGTCAGTTTGTCCCAGAACACTAGGAGAAACTAGCATAAATGTTTACTAGGCTCCAACAAGTTGGACTAAAGACCAAACTGCCAAAATGCCATTTCCTTTGTATAAAGGTAAAGTTCCTCGGACATGTTGTTGATGCTCACAGCATTCAGAATCAGATGAAAAGATATCAGCAGTGACCAGCTTTCCTGTTCCTACAAATGCTGCTGCAATTCGTAGTTTCCTAGGTCTTAAATGGCTATTACCTTTGTTTCATCGAGGATTACAACCAAATAGCTGCACCGGTGACTAAACTGTTAAAAGGACAAGCCTTTTGTAAGGTCAGATGAACAGGCAACTGCATTCACTGCCCTAAAAACTGCTCTTGCACAAGCTCCAGTGTTGTCATTCCCTGTATATTCCAAACCTTTTTTACTATGCACAGATGCTTCCAGAGTGGGCCTAGGTACGGTTCTCATGCATGTTGATCCTGAAGGTGGGAAGCTTGTCATTGCTTACGCAAGCTATGGGCTTAGTTCGGCGGAGAAGAATTACAGTGTAACTCATTGGAAAGCACTTACTGTGGTCTGGTCTCTAAAACGTTTCCGCAACATTATCTACGGTTATTCTGTTTATATCCAGACAGCCCATATTCATTTTTCTGACCTGTTTCGAGGCAATAATCTTACTGGTCGTCTTGTGCACTGGGCAGTTATTGTTAATTATTACAATCCAACGTTTCAATACATTCCGGGAAAGCCAAACGTTGTGGCCAATGCTCTCTCCCGTCATGTTGCCACAGATTCGAAGAGATGCTATTTAAGTTCGGTGCTCGATTATGATGTTCTCTGTGAGTTCCAGCGTGATGACCCTCTATGATCCCAGGTCCTATACTTTTATGAGTCTGGTGAAGATTCTTCCTTGTCAAAGTTACCAGTTCCTGTGTCTGATTTCTTCCTCTTGAATGACTCACTACAAAAGGACAGTACTCACAGGTAGTGATGTGCCTCATCGTGAAGTTAGACAACTAGTCATTCCAATGGATTTCATTCCTGCTGCCCTCCATTTAATCCACGACACCACTCATACATCACACCTGGGTAAAGACAGATTCATACAACAGGTGCATCTTTTGTATTATTGGCTCACAATGGGAAAGGATGTAGAAGCTCACTGTGATGCGTGCCTATCTTGTACTCGTAATAATGATTCTACTGGTCAGCCTGCACCCATACTGCAAACTGTCTCCTTTGATCTTGTGAAATTACAACGTACAGAATCTGGTTTCATCTATCTATTAGTGGTACTTGATACTTTCTCGCAGTTCACAGTATTGGTTCCACTGCGTGAAAAATCTACTAGTACTGTTGCCCATGATTTTGTTAATTCAGTTATTTGTCGTTGCACAACTCCAAAAGTCATTCTAACACGTAACTAGTCAGAGTCCCTCAGTTCGGAGCTGAAAGAAATTTGCTGTCATTATGGAATCAGCCCCTCAGTGCCCGAGCCGGTGGAATTTGTTGGGACCCACTGGGCTGACACTACGGCCGATTGTTCACGTTTCGAAAATCGATTTTTTCTCCTTGGTAAATTGAAAAGAAACGTCTGGCGCACTTGGCAATGCAGCTTTTAGCTTCCTACATCAAACCTGTGCTTTGCAGTGAAGGACGAAAAGCTTTACCAAATGACTTCATAGGCCTACATGCTTGTGAAAACTCTAAAGAAGAGTGGAAAAACATTACACTAAGATATATCCATATTTTCACCGCAGACGAGGAAATTAGTGTGAGGGGAATGGTATGTTTTACTTCCATATATTCACCATAAGAACACCTCATATGTTGCTGAAATGTTTGTGCAAAGCCAGAAATACTCGTATGTAAAATGAACACTCTCTGTAAATAATATGTGGAAAGAATGGATAATGAGCGATTGGTGAAAAAGATAACTAGATCTGATGTGAGAGGTCTAAGGCTGAGAGAAAGACCACGAATAGGATGGATGGACAGTGTGAAGAGAGCGTTGGATGCGAGAGGGTTGTCTGTTGAGCAAGGAAGAATGAATGTGCGTGATAGAAATGGATGGAGAGATATTGTGTGTGAATAAATGATGACGCAGCCCTGAGGAGATATTCTCCCGCATTTTATCTGAACAGCTGATCACGTCAGGTGCGGGTAATGGGATGGGTCCATTATGATGCGGCAGGGGTAAACCAGCTTTGCTGTCGGGCCCTGTTGCGGATGTCACTGACTGCACTGCGTAGTTGACCCTCGTGTGGTGTGATGCAGTGAGGATCTGTCCCTTCTCCCCTTTGGGGCTAAGATGCGAATGAATGTGTTTGAGTGGAATTGGAAGTGTATTGACCTGTCTTGGCTACCTCCCTTTTCTTGGGGGAAGCAGCCTAGAGAAAGATAGATAAATAAAAATACCATAATTATGAATGTTTTCCCACTTACGTATATATATTTATTCCTGCATGGTTTTTTTTTTTTTACTATGGGTGGTCTAATTCGTGTGGAAAGAGAGACTAACGATGCTACTTTTAGTTTGATTCAAGATAATGGGTGATACTCTGTATGTATAGGCTAATCCATCTCGGACAAGATTCGATACGACCCGAGATTTAGCATCTCGAACGAGGGAATTGGTGTGATGGGAAAAGAAGGTTTTATATCCATATATTCACCACAAGAACACTTCACATGTTGCTGAAATACTTGTGCAAAACAAGAAATATGTAAAATGAATATATTCAGTACATAATATATGTACTTATAAATATAAATGTTATGATTATGAATGTTTTCCCTCTTTTTCATGTTTCTAATGTTTATTACTGTATGGATTTTTTGTTTTTTACTCTGGGTGGTTTGGGAGACAAGAGAAACATAATGGGTGCATCTCTTTCTTTCTTTTCTTGACTTTCTTGCTTTCTGATTCTTACTTACACTAACACTTGAGGGAAGCAAGAGACTAACATCCACTCATGACTGATTCACGAGATGTATTGACTGTTTGAAAAGTTTAGAGGCTAGAGTAGGTCTGTGTCAACATCTCCCAGACCTCTTTTCCCTTCCCAATATTGTTTACAGCCTTTTACAGGTCATGCTGCATCGACACCGGCTACCATTCTCCAGTAAAACGTCGTTCAATGCCAGCGGCCAAGGAGGGGTTAGTAAGTGTAATGTTGTTGCCTGTCATCCAGCTTCTAATGGCCTCGTGCGTCAGAATCGTAAAATCTATGCCACATGGTGGGAGATCAGAGTTCCACCTTGGATGAGTGGATTCTGCAGGGAGCCGCATCAATTAATGGATCTCTGAATAAGTCAATAGGTGAAACTCAATTCTTTGTCATCTGTGGCTTTGACAAGAGGTTACCCTCTTCTTTATTACAAACCAAGTCTGATCTGGTCTACAATCATGATGATTTTATCAAAGTTCACCTCTCAGATTTTTAGAAAATTCATAAGTACATTCAGGATAATTTGGTCTTCTCAAATGCAGAAATGGTGTGTAAGCAACACGCAGCTGCCACTGATGTTACCATCCAAGTAAGTGACTTAGTTTTTTTTTCCTAGACCCTGAGCATGCATCTAAACTTGACGATAAATTCCTGGATCCATTCCGTGTCATCTCTCGTAAGGGTATCAAACTTCAGATAAAGGAACCGTCAATTGATAATGCCAAATGGGTGCATGCAGATGAACTTAAGCGTGCTCCGAGGGGCATAGTGTTAGAGGAGTCACATGGAGATGCTTCATCTTTTTCTCTCATTTCTTCTTCTGACAATCCTGCAGACTCCTTCTCATTCTGAGGCAATGCAATCTTCCTCGCCTGTTAATAATTATCAGAGTTACATTCTGTGCAATCTCCAGTATTTTGTATATTACCCTAACATCATTGGTGACATACATTCACAACCATGTCCTCTTCATGATCATCTCTTTGGCCTGGCCGTTAATATTACTAGGTAATATTGCCACATGTATGATTGAAATAAGTATGAAATTGTACAAGTTATGAATATCTTAATGAAATGATATCATCAGTGTTACCGCATGGAAAATTGTATATCATTTTTCATCAATTTTCCAACAATTTATGTTGTAAGTGAAGAAAGTATCAATTGTCATGTTACCATAGACCTTATTCCCACGTCAAATCATACTCAGTTTTACAATGGGTTAGCTCTCTTATTCTATATCTCTCTGTTTTTCACAAGGTTACGCTATCCTATACTGGAAACAACTTTTTTTTTCTCTACTACTATCATATTCCTGTTCGTTTTGCAGTCATTCTCATTGCTGCCCACTAGTTTCTTTCCCTCTGCCTAGCACTGCCACTCTTTATACATTATTCTTGTATTCTAAATTCTTCTTCTGCCTCACGATAATATGACCCTTGACTGTATGACCCGTTTGGTCTCTTTCATTCGTGATCACCCTGACTTTCATCCTTCTATATTTTTCTTTAATATCTTTCCATTACAACTGTTCCTTCTAAATATAATATAGTTCAAATATCTCACTCCCTTAATCACTTTTTTTTTTGAGCCATCATTTTATATGTATATCCTCCTATTGCATTTACTCAGCCAGGATTTTTATTCATAATATTTTTTCTCTCTCTCACAAATGTTGATTTATTTATATGGAAAAATCATCTCATGAATTTAAGTTACAATTTAAAACAACAAAAAGTGAAACTACTTAGATGTGACTTTCTTCAGTAACATGCCAGGTGATATTAACGGAATAAATCGCTAAGGAAATGGTGTTCACAAATGTTAAGAAATCCTCGAAACGACTGCCGATACAACCTATAGATGTGCATAATAAATCGCTGAGGAACAGTTGTGACAAAACCAGTATTTTCTTTTAATGTGGAAATGACAGGAACATGGAACTTATATTAGAGGGGAGAAAATACAGTAAGATTATGATGACAGGAACAAACCACCGCACACCCCAGGAACAAACCACCGCACACCCC
>JAGKTI010036981.1:0-10983 GCA_018397915.1 Birgus latro
TGGAGATTATAGGAAGTAGGAAATGGAGATTATAGGAAGTAGGAAATGGAGATTATAGGAAGTAGGAAGTACAGACAGAGGAAGACAGTTCCAGAGTTGACCAGTTGCATAAATGAAGGACTTGGAGTAACAGTTAACTCTTGTATTAGAGAGTTGGACAGAAAAGGGATGAGAGTTTGTTGCTAGACAGGTACTACGTGTCTGTCGTAGAGGAGGAGGGATGCAAGCAGATAGTTCAGAGGAAGAGTGGCCATTGAAGTAGCGATAGAAGAGAGATAAAGATGCAACAGTGCGGCGAAGAGACAGAGGTTGAAGGGAGCTAGTAAGAGGAGGAGAGTTGTTAATGAGACGAAAAGCCTTTGACTCCACACTATTGAGAAGGGCTGTATGTGGGGATCCTCCCCACAAATGAGAGTTGTACTCCAAACAAGAGCAAAGAAAACCCGTGTATAAAGTCAACATCTGTGTAGGGGTAATAAAGGTCCGGAGTCGGCTTAGAACACCTAATCTCTTGAAAGCAGATTTCACAAGAGACGTAATATGTTCTTTCCAAGACAAATCCCGAGAGAATGAAACCCCAAGCATGTTCAAGGATGATGTAGGAACGAGCTGGACATTATTAAACATCAGCGGGTACTCTTGTTGAAGTTTTTGTCGGGTTAATAGGTGCAGGAACTGAGTCTTTGATGCATTAAAAATAACAAGATTATTTTTACCCCAGTCAGAGATACGAGCCAATCAGATATTAGGTGTGCCATAGCCTCATCCCGTGTTTGCTGAAGTAACTGCTGAGATGGGCATTGCGGGAACCGAATGGAAAGGTGAAGGGTGGAATGTACAGCTTAGAAGATCATTGATAAATAAAAGGAAGAGAGTTGGTGATAGGACAGAGCCCTGAGGAACACCACTGTTGATAGATCTAGGAGAAGAACGGTGGCAGTCTACAACAGCGGCTATAGAATGACCAGAAAGGAAGCTAGAGATGAAAGCACAGATAGAAGGACAGAAACCGTAAGAGGGCGATTTAGAAATTAAAGATTTATGCCAGACTCGACTGAAAGCCTTTGAGATGTCAAGTGCAATGGCAAAGATTTTGCCAAAGTCCCAAAAGGAGGATGACCCGGAGTCTGAAAGGTAGGTGAGAAGAGAAGATCGCCAGTGGAACGTCCCTGACGGATCCCATGCTGACGATCAGAATGAAGGTTGTGATAGGAAAGAGGCTTTAAAATTTTTCTGTTAAGAATAGACTCGAAAACTTTTGAAACACAGGATGTTAAAGCAACTGGACCATAGTTAGAGGGTTGGGAATGGTCACCCTTCTTTGGGACTGGCTGAATGAGAGCAAACTTCCAGCAAGAAGGAAAGGTACAAGGTGACATGACAAAGGCAAAAGAGTTTACCAAGGCAGGGTGTAAGCACAGAAGCACAGTTCTTGAGGACAACAGGAGGGACCCCATCATGACCATATGCCTTGTTAGTACTGAGGCCAGTGATGGCTGAAAATACATCAGCTGAAGACATTTTAATGTCAGCCATTAGGAAGTCACCACCATACGCATCACAAGGATAACCTGGATCCCCACCTTCGGGCAACATCAACGCGTCCGGAGCGCACACCACTTACTGCAACTCTTCCAGCAGGCAAACCACCCCTCCACTCTTCGTGTTGCCTACTTCCAACACCTACAGCCCAATATACCGACTGACCACTGGACCACCTTCCTGTATCATCTCAAACCCTTCTACCAAACGTCCAACATCAACCTGTACCACCTCCAGTCACGGGATCGTGACTTTCTTACAGGGGAGGATGGTGAAATACGGAAGTTAGGGGTGAAGGCCGCAGGCAATGCGACGGCCGGTGCAGACCACACAAACACCCCCAACCCCCCAAGGAATACCGGGGGTCTGCTGCAGACACCAAGCGGCTCGGAACAGGAACGGCGTAACTGTATCTCTCCCTGACGCCCCTCTTACTCCCAGCCGAAGTCCCGGGAAGGTGATAGTCGCCTGCGCCTAGTCTCTGGCCGAAATCCACTCGCCAGGTAAGGGGTGGAGTTTGCTATTGTAACTCCACGCAACACCGCGGTATTGGCCACAGTCATACCGGGAAAGGGGCAGAACCGGTCACAGTCCATTCTCCAGTTGCATCCCCGCTGCAGGGCCGCGGCACGGACACGTGTCAGTCAGGTAGGACAGGTCACCAGTCGTCTGACTCCTGTAGTCGTTCCCCCCAGAGTAGCGCCGCAGCATTGGCCACAAGCCTTGCTGGGTACGAGGCAGGATCGGCCATCGTCCGTCCCTTTGCTACTGGTTCTCCTCACTCCATGGTTCAGGCCATTAGCCGCACCAGAGCTACAACCCCCTGGACCACTCTGACGACGGCCACTAGCCACATCAGGCCAGAGGTAGAGCAGGCCATAGTCCACTTCTCTCCCACAGGAGATCCTGCAGCTGGAGAGGACCCTTCCCCCGAGCCTTGGCAAGGTCTCACTTGAGGTCTTGGTTCCCTGCAACTCCACCAGTGTGAGCAGCAGCCGAGGTGGAGCCCTAGCAGACATAGCAGCTGACATCGGGCCCCGTCAACTATTCTCCCAGCCCGAAGTTCCTTTATGACGACCCTGATGGCGACGCCGCCCTCCAGCCGTTGCTGCAGTTCAGGCACCCTGGGTTCCAGTATCCTGGGTCCTCAGCCATCCCAGGAGTTGCCCCGAACACCAGGGCACGACTAACCTGCTGGTGGAACCTCTCCGAGTCTCTCTCAGACTTGACATCTGGCCCATCTCCTGGCTCTCTTCAGGGCGAGCCCTTAGCCTCACGACTACGTGTGGGGCCCCTCCTAGGACGTGTCACTCTGCCTGTCCTCCAGATGGAGGAATCAACCTGCGGCCCACCAGTGATAGTAAAACAGATGGACTTTACCAGTGTGTTCCTTCTAGACCCAGATCTATGTATACGGTAGTTTGTACAACGCGAGTGGTTCTGTATAGTGTATTCTCGTGGTAAAGTGACCAGGAGCCCAGAGTATAAGATTGGACGAGCCTACTAGTGATTCTGGTCTAGTGTGTATCGATCATGCCATCCTCTTGCTTATTAAAAGTTCTCCCTCCCTAGTGCACAGGCACGCGAGTGAAACATCAGTGACCAACAGAAGGAATTATACCAATCGTGCCACCCCCTTGTTTATTAAAGACCCTCCCTCCCCCACACACACCCCAGTGTACAGGCACGTTAGTTGTGATATGTCTAGTCACCTCCGAGTGTCTCGCTAGAATACCGCAGTCCTCCCCCTCACAGTGTATCGTAGCGCGGCAGACTCCATTCGAGATAGACTTCCGGCCAGGTGAGTGTCTATCGACACCAGGTGTTAACGTAATTGTATCTTTGCATCGGTGCCGTCTAGTGCTATACGAGTTTGGGAAATTATAGCAAGTGTATTCCTGTGTCCAGAATTGTAAGTGTAATCTAAGTGCCGTAAGTGCTGGGTGTATATTACCATACTTTCCTTGTGCCGGTATAGAGACAGAATTCAATTCAGTAAAACCTTGTGTTAACCCATTTCCGGTTTGAGCCCGTGCCACACCCGTGTGGCGAATCTTGTCATCATCATCATCATCATTTCCGGCCAACCTAGAATCTATTGTATCTCTTGATGTAGTATTTGTCTCTGGGATTTTAATAGTGTATCTATTGATGTAGTATTTGTCTCTGGGAAGATATTTGTAATACATGTGTGTAACAATTCACTGCCTTGTTTTTGTGCCCAGTCTTTCCTTAGAATTGCCGACCCAGTCTTGAATAGGAACCCACTGTAGCCTGCGTATTTGGAAGGACGAGTAACCGTCTCTCAAATACGTGGCAAAACACATTCACACATCTATATATTGGCAGAAGAGAGGGGATATGTTCCATTGCAGGTCTTCCCAGCATGATTTTCGCTTTTGTTAAGTTTGAACATGTTCAAAAGTTTCCTTATATAACCCTGCCCCACTTTAATTTAGATCTCTGTGGAGTGAAAAAGCTGGATATGTTTTTTTAACTTGCAATTTAAAGTGTGTATACAAGAATTAATGCTTCATTTTTAATAGGATCATATGGGTATTTTTTTTTTTACCAGTTAGTGTCTCTTCTTGTATTTGTTTTTTTATTAGTAAATACAAATCAGTTATGACAAAATCTATTCCAAGATTTGGCTGATATGACTATGTTTTCCTGCTTTATTTGAAGTTTGTATTGTGTTGCCAGTGCCTAAACAAACAGCCTTTCCCTTCCACTGTCCTCCCACGTCTTCCTGTTCTTGCTCTCTTGATTAAGGAAGTGAAACTTTTTTGGCCATTTACAGTATATATATATATTTTGCTGAGAAGAATAAGTGCTTTCTGTTTATTACTAAAGACAAAAGTTAGTGTATCTAGACATGTTATTCGTGCATCAGACTGTTTACTCTTATTTTAATTATATATTTCACATTAGAACAGTTTAGTACTCTGTATTTCTGATTTAACCCGTCTATGCACAAGAATCTGTGGGGAACACATTAAAATAATTCAGTATCAAAAGAGTCACCATGGACTATGATTCACCCAGACCCTTTTTTTTTTTTTCAGCAGTGGAAAAATTCACTGTTGCCTATAGATGTGTATTAACCGATGAATTTATTATTTACCTTGAGTGGTGCTACTTTTTTTTCTTTTTTAATCCCATGGAAAGATATCCTTTACTGAAAAGTTAGCAGTGCAGGAGGACAGGATAGCTATGAATCACCTCAGCACTGACATTTGTGAAGTGACAAGCCTCGGTGGTTGCACATGTATCTATTGATTTAGCCTTGGATATCTGTTATACATTGAGGTTAGCATAAGTCATTTTTTAATGAACTTGAAAGATATGACCACTTACTGTTTTTTACTTTTTCCTCATATGGGATAGTAATGACTCCAGTAGACCCATGCTGTACTGGACTAAATGGGGGAAACCCGATCCGATGAATCCAATAATCCGTTGTATCTGGTGGTCCCCTCCCTTGAAGTGGGATTTCTAGCACATATTGGAAAATAAAGTAGTAAAATAGCATATTCCATTTCTAAAAAAGAGAACAATACCCATTTTACACTAACCTGGACCATAATTTCACACCTTTGTCATATCACTTTATGACTAGTCAGTATTTCTATAGGGCCAATTTGGATTATGAAGGGTATGAAACTCATGTATTGTACACTACATGTATAACTGGATGAACACTGTTCACACACATTCTTGTTGTATGCTGTAGACTGAGTTAACTGTTGTTCATCGTTACTATCGGCAAGGATTGTTTATGGTTGCTTTGGTGTCACATCTGATATAGAGTCTGAGGTGTTGGGGGTTGCCTACCACGGTCAGGATAGTGTCTGCAGCATCAAAGGTTGCAGGACGATCCAGGTGCCTTGTGCTCCTCATCCTATTTGTCTTTCTCCTTTGCTGGTGCCTTGTCTTGTTGTTATTCAACCACAATCTCCTCTTCCATCTGGTGATGGTAGCCAGGCACACCAGCATCCTCATCCAGGCACTCTAGCTGCTGCTTCTCAGCAAGGTTCCTCTGCCCTGCAGCAGCCAACATTTCTGCCATCCTTAGTAGCTCAAACCCCTCAAAATCATACAGTGTTGCTGGAGTTGGGGGGGCTCTGAGGAGTTTGCAACACCCATTCCTTAGCATGGCAAGAGACTTGTTCTTTCACGTCTCTGCCTGGTTGAAGATGGCGGCCTTGATGGTGTTTTTCTTGAAACTGAGCAGGGTTTTCTTGTCTTTGCTGTACTCATTGTCTTCCTGGTCCATTCCATCTTCAGTCACAATGAGGCATTGTTGCAGACAGAGGTATTTCTGTAGCGCCTATTGGCTCTATAAATCCCTGGTCCATGGGCTGGATAAGGGCAGTGATGTTTGCTGGCAGCAGCAAAACTTTGATTCGTCCATCCTTGCTGCAGAGTTAGTGAAGGAAAGATGGGCTGGTGCATTGTCCAACAGCAGAACTGTGTCCATGTCCTCATGACTGATGCCATACCTTTTTTGGTGCTGTAGTGTAACTAGTCAGTAATGATATCCCAAGCAAACCAGGCAGACTTATTACCATGGTACTCCACAGGAAGCTTGGCTATGATGTTCTTGAGTGACGTGGGTCACTTGCACTTAGTACTATGACTGGCTGTAGGCGATGAGAGACATTAGCACTGGCACAGGCCAGAATGGAGAGATGCTTCTTCATTGTTTTATGTCCTGGAATGTTGCTAATATCTTTGGAAGCCTGGGTATTTTGAGGGACAGCACACTAGAAGAGCCCTGTTTCGTCAGCATTGTAAATTTAGAACTTATGCAGGCCCTCTCCTCCATCAGCTTCTGAAGTTGCTGGATGAACAGTTCCACAGCATCGACATCGGCGCTGAACATCTCTCCAGTTATAGCCTTGCTAACAGTGCCATAGCACCTACTGAACCTCCACAGCCAGCCATCACTACACTTGAAATTTTCGACTCCAAGGTGAGTGGGAAACCATTGTCCTGCGTGTTGAATGTCCAGGTAAGGCACGAACACCTACAGTTCACTCCTGTGTGCACCACTTATACACCATTTTGTCGAATAAAGGCATGGATAATAGATAGATAGTATTGTTTATCTGAGTTGTAAGTGAGGTGTGTTGTATTGTAAGGGATGGCACTGCAGCTAAGGATGGGGCAGCATATGATGCTTTATCTGAAAGGAATTTTCTGTGGGATGCATTTCTGGTGTAGATTCTTATACTGTGGTGATTGGTTGAATATTCTGCATTGCTATGGTAGGCATGTTTCTAAATGGCTAACCAGTGAACAGTAAAATAGTAGAAGAAACACTGCATTAGAAAATATACATAGTTTTCGACCTCAAAATTGCTACCCCCAGCACTAGTCTTATCTTCTTAATGTTATACCTCTGCGCAGTACATCACTTCCAGCCTCGTCAGTTAACACTCATACTGATACCTTACTACTTCACACCTTTCACTGTAAAATCTTGTTACATTTATCCCGTGGCAAATTTTCATGACTGGCGGTATGAAAAACATTTACAGATGTTCTATGCTTTTAACCAACAATTTAGTATTATTCTAGAGTATATAAGTAATTTCTTGTGATTTCTGGAGTTTAGCAACACTGTAACTTTTTTATTAAATCTCCTCTTCTCAGTGTATGCCCTGCTGATCGAGGAGAAGGAGGAGAGTGTGGTGAACATGCTCATGCTTTTTACCTTGTGAATCTGTTTATTTGTCTAGAGGCCACCAATACCTAGCCATCTCTTGTGTGCACAGTAATGAGCTGGATTGGCTGCCAGGGTTGAGTAGGTCAGGTGCGTTGCCAGAGGTGAAGGATAAGTGTGAATATCTTTTCATTCACGTAAACCTGTTACCCTTCCCCTAATAAGGTCACCAGACAGATTTTAGCAAGTGCATTCATCCCAGTTTTTGTAGCCCGTATTTTCTCGTTAGCTCACATGGTTCTCAAGCATCACTTCATTAACGAGTTATTATGCATTCGTATACCCATCATCACACTCCTGAGAAATTTAAAGGCTCTCTCTTGCTCCATTTCCTGACCATCCGGCCTAACTTTACACTCCATGGTTTCATTTCTCTCAAACGTCATAGCAATGCTAGTAGCTACATTCACTTCTAAGTTTTGTCTCTTGAGTGTGTATTAGAGTTTTGTAATCTGGGGGACATGTAATGTGCTGGAGTGTTTGGAGGAAATTCAGGGAGCTGTTGCCTCTCCTGATATGAGAAGGCTCCCCCTACATGCGAAGGGAGCTTAGTATGCGGCATGTGTTAGGAGTGTAATGCTGTATGGCAGTGAGACATGGGCAGCAAAGGAAGAGGATATTCGTAGGCTCAAACGTACAGAAATGAGTGATTAGATGGATGTGCAGTGCGTCCTTGAATGCGAGGCCTTGGGGTCTTGGATTGCGACTGGAGTTGAGAGGAAGAGTGAGACTTTAAATATACTGGTGTTGTGATGAGGAGGGGTAGATTGAGATGGTTTGGGCATGTTGAGAGGATAGAGGATGACAGTTATGTGCGGAAGTTGCGAAGTGTGGACGTTCGGGGTAGGGTTGCGAGAGGCAGACCGAAAAAGACCTGGGACGAGGTCATGGAGTGTGACCTCAGGGATAAGGGACTGAATAGAGAGGTTGCCAGAGATCTAGCAGAGTGGAGAGCCGCCATTAGGTGACCAAGGCCGGTGCACGCATGCAAGCATGTTGGAACCTTTATAAAAGGGCTGTCTGATGCCATACAGAATGTCATAGAGGCGATTCGTTTGTTCCCACCTCCTCCAAGAGTAAGGCATCTGGCAATACTAGTACATAGAAAGAGTGAGAAACACTGTAGACGGGGAGAGAGACAAAATTTTGCTAAGTGTGTTTTATGAATAATAGGCAGCATCGAAACAAGTGCTGTACTATATGTCTCGGGTGTCTTTTTGGTATTGTCATTTCAGGCCCAAGTCAAGGGGGAATCAGTATCAGAGAGAAGATACAGAGAATGTTAGTTTTTCCCTTAATAATCCCACACTTATTTCATTCCAGTACTGCTTGAAAAGAAAGCTAAAATTCACTGGATACCTATGCCATTTTTCTCCCGTTTAATGATTCGAAAGAGTAAATTAGTTCTTGAGAATATGTTGGCTATTTGTACTGATCTTTCGAGCACTCATCATTGTTATAGTATTGATTTTATCGTACTGAGGGGTTTGAAGTATGCAGTGTGCGTTTATGTGGCTGTGATACTGTAGTGAATCTTTTGACAGTGCCATCTAGCTGTTGTATGATACATTTGAAAGTTTCTCTGCCGACTAGTGACCACCAGACCACGGGACAGGAAGAATTCATTAGCCCCTGTGGAGACATCACAACCTAAAATTACGGTAAATATTGCTGCCCTTCATGGTTATAGTCGTTTTATCTTAGCTTGGACCAGATTTTTATCCTTTTGCAGCCTACTTCTCGTCGCTTAGTGACAATAAAAAATGCCATAGTTCTACATCTCTTCCACGGCGCTTCTTCATGATTTGTATAATATTCTAGCGTTCTTGTTACAACCCAGTATGCAAGATGGAGAGACGGCAATATTAGGCCAGGTTAGAGTAAAACGGGTGTAGTGTATCCAACTGGTACTAAAAGCTATTCTTATATGTTATTTAGCATTGTAAGAAGAGTTAATGGTGTATTAGGGGCTATTTCTCAGACAATTAAGCCATAGAAATCCGGTAAATATGCATAGTTATTATCAGTGCATGCTCTTATTACGAGAACTTGTATCTGAGTACCAGTTAGCATCAGGATGGAGCCAATGGGTGTATTAGTGGTTAAAATGTTCAATGTTCATGAGTAGAAACACACACACACACACACACACACACACACACATGTAGCTCAGAGAATTACTTAGTCATGAGTTTGAAGCCAAAGTAATGTGTTTATGGGAACAAATTGCATCATAAAACATATTTTGTTGAGTAGCGATGGCTGATGGAGTGAATTAAGGGTGATATACTCCTTTTACCTCAGCTTGGCCTAGGTGTTCGTCGTTTGCAGCTTATTTCACGTACGTCAAATGGCAGAACAAGACGATACTACAGTCCTACAGTATTTCATTAGTACTTCTTCGTGACTAGCATCATAGTCTAGTGATAATCTATTCTTAAAACTCAGTATTCAAGATGGAGGGATTACTAATTTAGGCCAAGTTAACTTAAAAAGAGTATAGTCAAATTATGCTGGAGAAATGACAACTATACTATTTTTACTCCAACTTGGCCCAGATTTTCGTTCTTTGGCAGCTTATTTCACGTACCTCAGTGACAGGAAAGGATAGTACTCGGGCTCTGCATCATTTTCACAGCACTTATTCGTGACTAGCATCATAATCTAATGTTAATCTATTGCAGTGATCCAGCATTCAAATTGGAGAGAGAGAGAGAGAGAGAGTAGTGTTATGCCATGGGTGAATGGAGGGAGGGGTCCTTTCTCATCCCCTAACACTTTTTCTTTACCTATTCATTTTACATATTAGGCCTTGGCACTCTCTTGCATATAATTTACGCCTTTTATTAACGAAGTAACATAAAAGTGAACATTTACACCCCCTTTGCGTAAATGCAATGGAAGATGTTTTAGTAAGCACTTTAAAGCAATAGGACTAGGAACCAAAGAGATTAGGTCCCTTTTTCTCGTTAGTTTAGGAGACTTCAGTGTATGATTTGTATGCTTGTGTGTGTGATTTTTGTTTTTTAATGAGTTTGATTGATTGATTGATTGATTTTATGTATGTGGGGTGAATGGGTCAGGGAAGGCAGGTAGGGGGTTGGGATTTGGAAGCGGAGAAGAGGGTGGAGGACGGAAGAGGAAGAGGAGGCGTCTAGGAAATAAAGAAGGGCTGGTTTGTCCTTGTAATTTATACCATTCGCCTTACCCTAATCCCCTGAGTGTGACCAATAAAATCTGTTATTATTTTGGACGTGTTCTATGTATATACCGATGATAATGTGAAAGCCATTTTTAATTTTTACCCCTGTGACGGTCACAGGACTCGTTCATCCTACCCACAATATTTTCAATCTATTTGGTGTATTCACAATTAAATAACACTTAATGAAGCTTCTATAACGTTAATATAGTGATCTTAAGTGTTATTTAATAGATTGAAAATATTGCTTGAGTGGGTAGGATGAACGAGTCTATGACCGTCACAGGCGTAGTAAATGACTCATATTATCAGCGTTATGTGTTTTATTCATTCGGAGTACATAGAACACGTCCAAAATTAGAACAGATTTTATTGGTCACACTCAGGGTATTAGGGTAAGGGTCAGGCGAATGGCATAAATTAAAATGACAAACCAACCCTTCTTTATTTCCTAATTATTGGTAACTCTCATTAACTCCTTTTATACGAGACGCCTTATTAAACTGAATAA
>JAGKTI010036982.1:0-10983 GCA_018397915.1 Birgus latro
ATCTTACTTCTACGATGGAACACACTCTATCCATCTCTCCTTTCTCGGAAATCTCCATTCTAGGAGATTTCAGTGTTCACCATCATCTTTGGCTCTCCTCTCCTTTCACTGATCCACCTGGTGAACAAGCCTACATCTTTTCTGTCCTTAATGACCCAGAGCCGCTTGTACAGCACACTACCCGTATCCCTGACTTTCGTGGAGAGAGTTCCAACATACTTGACCTTTCCCTAACAACTAATCCTTCTGCTTACACTATTAATCTTTTCTCTCCGTTGGGCTCCTCCGATCGTAACCTTATTACCTTAACCTGTCCTATAACTCCGGTATGGCGGTATGGCCTGTGGACCCTCCAAAGAAACGCCGCCTGTGGCACTTTGGAGCTGCAGATTGGGAGGCCCTCAGGCAGTACTTCTTTGATTTTTCTTGGAATGATTATTGCTTCCATGGCCGGGAGCCATATGAGTGTGCCTTGTGCATTACAGTGGTTATTCTCT
Source organism: Birgus latro (assembly GCA_018397915.1). NCBI lineage: Eukaryota > Metazoa > Arthropoda > Malacostraca > Decapoda > Coenobitidae > Birgus > Birgus latro. The sequence continues at coordinate 498 of JAGKTI010036982.1, forward strand.
CGAGCATGGAAGCATACATTCCTTTCTTATATCCTCTGACTAATGCAAGAAAGCCTTGGTTTAATCACGCTTGTTCTAATGCTGTCCGCAACAAGGAGAGGGCCTATAAAAGGTACCGGAGCCAACCTTCCCCTGAATCACATCTTTTTTATATTTCTGCCCGGAATCGTGCCAAGTCTCTTCTTCGCTCTGCTAAAAATAATTTCATCCCTGCTAAATGTTCTCAACTCTCCAACTCGAATTCTTCTCGCTCCTTTTGGCACCTTGCCAGAAACCTTTCTAACTTGACCTCATCATCCTTCCCTTCTCTTTTCTACTCTGATGGCTCTGTAGCTATTTCTTCTACTGATAAAGCAGATCTCTTCGCTCAGACTTTCTCCTCCAATTCCACCTTGACGATTCTGGTGCTGTTCCTCCATCACTCCCCCCCCACCTGACTTCCTCATGACTGACATTAAAATTTCTTCAGCTGATGTATTTCCTGCCATCACTGGCCTCAATACTAACAAGGCATATGGGCCTGATGGAGTCCCTCCTGTTGTCCTCAAAAACTGTGCTTCTGTGTTTACACCCTGCCTAGGTAAACTCTTTCGCCTTAGTCTGTCAACTTGTACCTTTCCTTCTTGCTGGAAGTTTGCTCTCGTTCAGCCAGTCCCAAAGAAGGGTGACCATTCCCAACCCTCTAACTATCGTCCAATCGCTTTAACATCCTGTGTCTCAAAAGTTTTCGAGTCAATTCTTAACAGAAAAATCTTAAAGCATCTTTCCTGTCACAACCTTCTTTCTGATCGTCAGTATGGGTTCCATCAGGGACACTCCACTTGTGATCTTCTCACCTACTTATCAGACTCCTGGCCATCCTCCTTACGGGACTTTGGCGAAAGCTTTGTCATTGCACTTGACATCTCAAAGGCTTTCGATCAAGTCTGTCATAAATCTTTAATTTCCAAACTGCCCTCCTACGGTTTCTATCCTTCTATCTGTGCCTTCATCTCTAGCTTCCTTTCTGGTCATTCTATAGCCGCTGTTGTAGACGGCCATCGTTCTTCTCCTAGACCTGTCAACAGTGGTGTTCCTCAGGGCTCTGTCCTATCACCAACTCTCTTCCTTTTATTCATCAATGACCTAAGTTGTACATCTAACCTTATCCACTCATATGCTGATGATTCCACCCTTCACCTTTCCATTCAGTTTCCATAACGTCCATCTCAGCAGTTACTTCGAGAAAAAAGGGATGAGGCTATGGCACACCTAATGTCTGACTTGGCTCGTATCTCTGATTGGGGTAAAAATAATCTTGTTATTTTTAATGCTTCAAAAACTCAGTCCTTACATTTATCAACCCGACAAAATCTTCCTCAGGATTACCCACTAATGTTTAATAATGTCCAGCTCAGTCCTGCATCATCCTTGAACATGATTGGGGTTTCATTCTCTCGGGATTTGTCTTGGAAAGAACATATTACATCTCTTGTGAAATCTGCTTCCAAGAGATTAGGTGTGTTAAGCTGAGTCCGAACTTTCTTTACCCCTGCACAGTTGTTGACCTTGTACATGGGTTTTATTTGCTTGTGTATGGAGTACAACTCTCATGTGTGGGGAGGCTCCCCACATGCAGCTCTTCTCAATAGGGTGGAGTCAAAGGCGTTTCGTCTCATTAACTCTCCTCCTCTTACTGATTCCCTTCAACCTTTGTCTCTTTGCTGCACTGTTGCATCTTTATCTCTTTTCTGTCGCTACTTCAATGGTCACTGTTCCTCTGAACTGTCTGCTTGCATCCCTCCACCTCTACGACGGGCACGTAGTACCCGTCTAGCAACAAACTCTCATCCCTTTTCTGTCCAACTCTCTAATGCAAGAGTTAACCGTTACTCCCAGGCCTTCATTTATGCAACTGGTCAACTCTGGAACTGTCTTCCTCTGTCTGTATTCCCTACTTCCTATGATCTCCAGTCTTTCAAACGTAGTGTGTCCAGGCATCTCAAAATGAATGGATCTTGAATTTGGCTCTCTTTTGTGTTGTTTTTGCTTTTTCTTGGAGGGAACAGTATGTTGGCCCATGGCCTTTGGTTCCTTCTTCCTTGCATTAAAAAATAAATAAATAAATAAATAAATAAATAAATAAATAAATAAATAAAATTAACTTGCACATAAACTTATCAGAACAGTAATGTAAATGTTGAACTTAGAAATTCAGTCCTATGGAACAGCACTACCACAAATCTTAAAAGAACAACTAATCCAGTCAACATCCCAATGGCTATCAGGTAAACTGGGTATGAGACTTTATTTCTTGCTTTAACATTATTTAATCGTACTGTATTTTAACTTGCACATAAACTTACCAGAACAGTAATGTAAATGTTGAACTTACAAATTCAGTCCTGTGGAGTGTGGAAAATAGTACAGTGAATCACGTGATCAAAACAAACTGTGTGGGCTACATTCGAGGGTTTGGCCTTTCAATTGCCTTTGTTACACTTTTAATGTCTTTTCAGGTACATGTTTATTGTGTTAGGCTGTATAAGCAACTAGTAAACACTCATTTACTTTTGGGTAGGGCCTGTTTGGTGTTATAGTACTTTGTGATAGGGTAGGTACCTGTCCCACTGGAACGCCCATCTATATTTCCCATCGATTCTTAACTTCACCCTTCGACGTTTCATGTTTCGCGACGTCTTGGCGGAACATCAAAAAAGCAAAAAACGAGGACTTACTGTATATTACTGTACAGTATTAGTCACTTTTTTGTTACTGGTACACTTATCTAATAGGCAAGAGTTGTCCAAATTGACTTACTCAGTAAATTATATTGTTGATATTATTTTAGCATGAGAGATTGGCAGTTGATTTGTTTCTTTAATGTTACCATTTTCTTATAGAAACATAATTAGTCTTAACAGTTTCACATTGGGTGGCACGTCAATGTGCCACTAAGGAAATGTCTGTAGCCATCAGGTGGCACGTATACGTTTTCTGGACTTTTTATAATTGCACACCAGTACTGGGGCCCAATATTTTATTGTTTATTTGAGTGTTGAGTTCTTGTATTTGTTGTACGGTGTCATGTGTATGGGGTGTTCGGGAGTGTCGTAGTTTGTCCCATTGTCTTATGAGGCCTTGAATTTCTGGTGTGAAGTTGGGGTTGTGTCTTTTTCTGTTGCCTCTAGGGATGTGTCTTTTGTCTGCATTTTGTATAATTGTATTGAAAGTGTGCACAGCAGTGTTGATGTTTGTGATGGATGTACTGTTTAATGTTTCAAAGTGTTGTTCTGTTTCATTATGAAGGCCTCCCAGTTGGCTCTCTTATAATTAATGTATGTGTGTCTGTGGCAGCTGGGGTGATTCTGGTTTTGGTAGTGATGATCGGGAGCTGGTCAGAGCCGAGGGTTCTGACCACTCTCTAGGATGTTGTGGGGGCAAGGTTTGGGGAGCAGAAGGTGATGTCTGGGGATGATGGGAGGAAGAGGGCTTGGTGTTGGATATGGGTATGCTGATTGGGATGATTGAGTATGAAAAGATGATCTGTCTGGGTTTGTAGTGCCAGCCCTCTGCTGTGTCAGGGTTGTTGACATACCAGGCTTACGCCTTGGCGTTGAAATCACCACCCAGTATGATGTTGGGTATGTTAGTGATGTGGTGTATTTGTGGAGAATAATTGTGTGGTACTGTGGGGGATGATTGGGGGGGAATGTCTATGTTGGCGATTGTTGTGTGTGATTTGTTACCAGTGCATATTTTAATTGATTGTATTTTTGTTGGAGCGTCTTGTGGGGAGAGAAGTGACTTTGTGTGTGCACTGGTATCTGAAAAGTTGATGGATTTGTGTACCAAGGTGATGAGTCCACTGCCACCGCCGTCGGCCCGGCTTGTTTGTGCTTGACCATGGTAATTACCTGGCTGTAGTTTATAGGTTTGCTTGACCAGATAGTGTTAAACAACAGGAGCAAGTGTTGTATGATGTTCTGTAATGGCCTTTGAAAATGGCTTTCAAGGTTAGGTTATGTACAAAGGGGGGCCAGGGAGAAGCTCATTATCCGGACGGATCCACTTTCCGGACACGCCGTTGGCTGTGTTATGTCGGATAATTGAGGAATTACTGTGTTAGAATCTATAGGGGAACAGCAGACAGACATAATGGCAACTCCTAAGAACAAGTAAATGGGAGGCTGTATATGCAGTCCAGTTCAACTTGGCCAAACACTATAATCTGTCTTCATTGTTGAGCTGTAACAAGAGTAACAAAACGAACATGATACTAGCAACAAGGATGTTCTGTGGCAAGGATGTAAAGCTTCAGTTTTGTCTTATTTTGCCATGAGTTACAGGAAGCAAGCTGCAAACAGATGAAAATCTCACTTGGGATGAATGAGCTATAATGATATTGAAACAACAGCCAGAAAATCACCTACCTCACAACTGTTTATGAGACAGGTGGGAACATTAAGAGAGTTTGGGGTCATCTCTCTAACCCCCATTCCCAAACCCTCCCACACACACTTACCAGGTAGATGATTGCATGAGTACTGCTTTGCTATCACTTGTTTCACATTCTGAGATTCAAACTGTTAAGTGTCTGAAGTGGACTATTTCCCAATTGTATATTGGGTCAAAGCTTCACAGACATCTCATCCAATATACAGTTGGGAAATGGTCTGCTTCAGACACTTAACAGTTTGAACTGCAGAATGTGAAACAAGTGATACCAAAGAAGTACTCAGGCACTCACCTATCTAGTAAGTAAGTGTGAGAGGGTTTGGGAATGGGAAGAAGGTTAGGAGAGATGATGACCCCAGACTCTCCTCTTACTATTACAGTACCTCCTGTCTCATAAACAGTTGTTAGATAGGTGATTTTCTGGCTGTTGCTTCAACATCATTATAGCTCATTCATCCCAAAGTGAGATTTTCATCTGTTTGCAGCTTGCTTCCTGTAGCTCATGGCAAAGTATGACAAAACTGCAGCTTTACATCCTTGCCACAGAACTTCTTTGTGGCTAGTGTCACTTTCTTTTGTTACTCTTATTACAGCTCAGCATTCAAGATAGATTATGGCTTTTGGCCAATATGAATTGGACTGAGTTTAGTCTCACATGTGGAGGTTTGAGCATGTAAATGAATGTCCAGATTCAAGATATTCCTTAGTTGAATGTTTTTTTTTTTTTTTTTTCGACTCTGGGCATAGGCTTTACGTAAAAGCCTGCTATCAAGGCCCAGCAGTCCTCCTACATACCATACACCTCTGCATGTCACCACTTCGGCACTAACACCCACCGTCTATATTGAATACATGCTAGGGCTGTCTCATACAGGACTGGTGTATTGGCATTAGCGGGGGTATTTTTACGACATGTCGGCGGGTCTTCTGGTAGATCAGTAAAGCTTGCTTTTAATGAAATTCAAATCCTTAAACTGTTCCCTGCCCCAGCCGGGATTTGAACCTGGGTCCGTAGGACTTCAAGCCGCCTCTCTACCGATTGAGCCACCGCCTCCCCCATATGGTGTGTGAAATTTGGAAAGTCTTCCATTCTAGCTGACACGGAGTGAGTTTTATCGGTTGACCAAATACACTATCACAAAATATCACAAACTCTTTCTAAACTGATGGTACTGTAAGTGAAGGTAAATGGCAGATCAACGTAGTAGGTAGCAGGAGAACTTTATAAAGGAGATTTTTGTGTAATTTGTATACTGTGGATTTCTGTCTATCTATATACCTAGGCTGTTTCTCCCAAAGAATGATATTGTATGACGAGGACTTACAGTTTTCATTTCTTATGTATAACCATGCATATATATGCACTCTGTAGGTCTACCAATGCACTCTCTCTCTCTCTCTCCACTCAAACCTAATGGTTTTTAGATTATCCAGTCCCAGCAAATTCTAAATTTAATCTCAGTCTTATTTTTAGTCAGCCTGTTCCTCTCTTTCACTTAGTAACCACTCAGTTACCCTGATTGGTCATCTTTTATTTTAGGAAGGACATGATCTACCCACATCCTTTTCTGCTTTTTGACTGTGGTGATTTTATCTTCTAAATCTCCTGTTCCATTATCAGACAAGATGCAGCCCAAGCAGCAGCAACAGAGCCAGCAGCCACAGCTGGGCATGGATCAGCAGCAGAGGCATAGTCACTCACGCAGCAACTCCGGCAACACTAGGAAGTTTGAGCCTCTGAATGTAGAGATTGACGTTACCACCACCAACATGGGTAAGAATCAGTACTGATGTTATTGGCATGTGCACTACTGTTGACCTTTAAATTAAAATTATAGAAAAATTATTACACGGCTCATTCCATTGTGGTAGTTGGGGGCGCTCACCATCCACTCACTTGATGTAGTGCTGCTCTCAGGTGTCTGCCCTTTCCTCTCCTCCATCCTTCTTTCCTTCAATCCTCTTCTGTCTTTCTTTCCTTGTCCTTATGCCTACGGGTGACTTTACACTCCCTCTTCTGCCTTTCTTTCCTTCATTCTTTCCTCGTCCTTCTTCTTGTGGGTGACTCTACACTGAGTGACAAGCCAGATGGTTTCCTGTGCACCAGGAAACCATTTACTACACTGGGTTGTAACCTTATAACCAGATTTTGGCACCTGGTGGTTTAGTAGGTAATTACGGTGCTCCAGTTGGATTGAGCCTTCACGGTGAAGTTTTATATCCAATGGGTGGTTGGGTTTTATTGCTCATGTAATGCCACTCAGGGCTCCTATGCTCCTCTGTGGGGTGACATAGGATTGGATGATGGATGGATGGCTCATTCCAAACTATACCTACATTGTTACCTCCATCAAGGATGTTATATTTTTGCCCACATTGGTTTTTTTAGTCTGTCTGTTAGCAGGATTACTCAACAAGTTATGAACGGATTTTGGCAAAATTTTGCAGAAGAAATGGACCAAGGAAGAAATTATTAAGTTTTGGGGTGGATCCGAAATATCTCGCACAATATCTCCATAAGTTCTTAATGAATTTCAATGAAATTTTGTGGAAAGGTAGGCCATGGACCAAGAAAGAATTGATTAAATTTGGGGGCAGATCCGGATCCTGTATCCACGGATCTGGATCCGAGATTACACAGAAAGTTATGAATGGATTTTGATGAAATTTTGTGGGAGGATGGGCCATGGACCGAGTAAGAAAAGATAAAATTTTGGATCTGGAGTATCCCACTCAGTATCTCCAATAAATTCTCACTGAATTTCAGTTAAATTTTGTGGAAAGGTGGGCCATGGACCAAGAAGGAATTGATTAAATTTTGGGATGGATCCAGATCCAGATCCTTTTTAATGGCAACGGCATTGGCGGAGGTATGCGCTATCTGAGTGCTTTGTAGTTTTAAAATGTTTAGAGGGAATTTTATGTTGAAAATTGTTTTCATTAATTAGAAAAAATTTGAAATTAATATATTACTCTGATATTTATGCATGAAGATCCTCCCCTGTTTGCCCTATGCGTATCCCCCGAGTGGCTCCCTGGCTTCTGCCAGAAGTGCAACCATGTGATTACTTCCTCGAGAGGAAGGCATCTGTTTCCTCACAGGCAGCTCTGTCTTATTTTTTGGAACATGCCTCTATTCACAGTGACTCAATCCCTGTATATACGGATGGCTCTAAATCCCGAGCAGGGACAGGCTTTGGTGTAATTTTTCGTGATTTTAGCCGTGGTGGGAGTCTCCCTCCTTCTACATCTGTTTTTACTGCTGAACTTACTGCCATTTTAGTTGCGGTTGAAATGATTTTTAGTTTTCCTCCAGCTTCTTTTACCATTTTTAGTGACTCGGCCAGTGCCTTACAAGCGATGTCTCATGGCTTCCCGTCACATCCCCTAGTTTTAGCTGTCTTGGAATGGCTCATCTTATTATTCAGGCGAGGATACTCTGTACAACTGTGTTGGGTCCCTGCACATGTAGGGGTCGTGGGCAATGAGCGAGCTGACTCTCTGGCTAGAGCTGCTGCCTCTCGTCCTTCCTCTCCAAGTTGCCGTGTCCCATCCGAGGATTTGTGTGCGGCCACTGTGGGGGCTGTCCGTTCTTGCTGGCAGAGGAGGTGGGATGCAGCAGGGGCGAACAAACTCCGCAGCATTCGTAGGAACCTGGGTGATGGGGGATATGTGGGACTGTCCCGACAGTGGGAAACAGCTTTGACTCGCCTTCGAATTGGCCACACTAGGCTGACACATGGTTTTTTGATGGAGAGGGCGCCCCCTCCCTATTGTGATGACTGTCTGGTTCCTTTGACTGTGCGGCATCTCCTTGTCGAGTGCCCCAGTCTTGGGGACCTTCGTCGGCGGTATCTTTCTAGATGCCGAGGCATCAACGGTTCGTACCTTCTCTCCTCAGTGCTTGGGGAAGAGGCCTGTGTTATGGGGGGAAGTACTTTCTCCTTTGTGTTGCGTTCTGGCCTTCTCCGCGAGCTATAGAGCTTTACCATATTTTAGCTTGTGTTTTAATGATAATGTACTAGTTTTAACCCTTATCTTTTCACTATATTTTTAGTTTTTTAGTCTTGGTCGCTTTTATACTGTTGGTTTGTTTTAAGCATCGTTTTTCTTTGTATTTTATTATGTCTCTTATATATAGCTGGTTTGTTTTAAGCATCGATTTTCTATTTGCTTTTTATTCTTAATATTATATATATTGATTTTCTTTTATTGTTTGTGTTCGGCGGCATATGACCTCTGCTGTTGCGCCGCCATGTCGCATCTTCATTCATTCATTCATTCATTCATTCATTATGCATGAAGATACACATAGGTAATGTTTATTACCAAAACAAACCAGTATCTGTTTTCTCCCAAGGTCGGACAGATAGCCCAGACAATGACTCTGCCTTCAGTGACAATGTGTCAATGTTGTCATCGGAGAGCTCAGCCTCTAGTGGAGCATCAGGCAGTGGCAGCAACAGACAGGACCCGAGCAAGCATTTGTCTCAGGTAAGGCTCTTTTATCTGCACTTTCACGCTCTCCCACAACACTTTGGGCCATACTGTTAAAGGTGAGAGCACAGAAGTTAAGCAAGCCAAGCCCATAATGTTTTTCAGTCATTAATGGAACTTTAATTGGTAGTGCACTCAGCCTGCATCCAGCATTGCCAAGTGTAGGCAGCAGCGGTACAGAATGGTCAGGTGTGCAGTATTCTATCATCACCTGCTTCAGAAGTTGTAAAAAATTGGTGCTTGTCTCTACCTCCTGCTCTCAGTTTTAATAATATGGTCCTTACTCTGGCTTCACTAACTGACTGGATCTTGAAGTATGGGTTAACAGCTGCATTACTAGTTTACTAGCATATAGTGTGGGTTAATTTGCTGGCAATTCAAGTTGACTTCAAGCATATATAGTTAATCTGCAAGTAGTATGGATTAACACTAGCAATATTCATTAAGTTGCTGGATACAGTGTCTGCAATATGAACAACAGTATTCATGTTAATCAAACTAGAAGGTAGTGTAATGAATTAACATACACATTGCCCTGCCTGGCCTAATTAGCAAGTTACACTGCTACATCATTGACTGACAAGCATAGTGTGGCATTATAGTTGTTGGCATTTTTTGACTGCATGTTGTACTGTCACACTTGTCAATATGCAACTCACATAGCAAAGTAAATCTGCAACTGAAGAGTTAAAAGAATTACAGTAGGTAAGGCACTGAAGGTAATCTTGTGTTGATAAGCTTTAATGGAGCAGCATCACTTGTCACTGTCAAATACCAGATGTACATCCATACATCCAGCTATCATTACAGGTACTACATAAAGCATAGCAAACAGTACTGACAGGGAAATACCATTCTCTAAATGTACAAGAAAGTACAGTGTACATATGAAATTGGAAAGCTTGAAAAAATGGAGGGAAATATTTCATCTACACTGCCTTTTATGGTAATGCAGTTCATATCTGCTTGCAGTTGTCCCTGATAAGTTATTTGCTGTGGGGGTAGGATGGTTTGGTGTTTGTAAAATTGTGTTTATTTCATTCTTTGGTTAAAAAATACTGTAATCTTATTCTTAAAAATTTTTCTGTAGAATTTAATTTGGTTGCTCAATGGCTGTTTAACCAAGGTACTGGTTAAGTTTTGTAATTGGCATATGGGTTGTGATTGTGTTTTAACATGAAATATTTTGTCCACATGTGTAAATGACTTCATCCATACTGGTATTAAAAGTGTTGGGGCAGTTTAGTGTATACAGTACTTTAACGACTTCTTGACATTGTGATGCACACTGACTGTACATTCTTGTTTTCCCCCATCCCCCCTACAATCCTCCCCTGTTGCCTATGCATGATGCTTGGTTTGCATGATGGTGGTGGTGATGGTGATGGTGTACAGACCCTTTTCCTGACGCTACCTCAGCTAGCTGATCTGCTGAAGGACTGTGGTTTGGACAAGGTTAGTTGGCAGCACTTAACCTACTGACTCCAATATCCATATTTACTGGTATTTCTCCATCCTGTGATTTATATATACAGTATATATATATATATAT